>QLPN01021879.1:0-18965 GCA_003314395.1 Albatrellus ellisii
TAAAAAGAAATAGTACTTGATCCATCTACAAACCAAGTCCAATTTACAGATCAATCCCAAACTGCAGATTAATGCCAATTGCCCCTCCAGCTATAAAGTAAAGACCTATCCTATTGCATTGCAAACATTAACTAAAGCAGACATAGTTAAATGAGTTGCAACATTCCTCACCAATGTCCCTGTCCCCATCCCCAGTGTAAAAACCCATTGCATTGCACCATGGAACAATCTGTGAAAGTATACATAGGTTGTTGCCACAGAAAATATAAGCAAATAATACACTATCTATCTACAGACCAAGTCCAATTTACAGACCAACCCCAACTCACAGACCAATTCCAATTATCTCTCCAGCTGTAAAGTATAGACCTGTTGTATTGCATAATTGACTAAATAAGACAGAATCAAATATTTATGCATAAGTTGCAACAGACCTTGTGAATGTCCCCATCCCTATTGATCCTCACTGGCCATCAGCCATATAGAAATTCTCATCGTCTTGAGTCGTCTCGTCAAATGTTTCTCGCAAGATGCCGCCGCATCCTCATCATATTCATGTGGATATCGGCAAAGAGCCACCCTAGTGCGCCTCAAATACCATCTTGCCAATGAGATGGACCATCATGGCCCTGGTATATACCAAAGTCTCTCGTAAAATGAATTTTGTTTTGTGTTATCCGACCCAGTTCGAACGCAGAGGACAGTCGAGATGGCATGTGCCAAAATGCTGGAATATGAATTTGATAAAATGCGCGGTTCCAAAAGGCACCCACTCGTGCACTGTGAACAGTGCATTCAGCCAGCTGCAAACCCACAAGGACATAGGCTTCGTTGTTCCGTGTCAGTCAAGGGACATCCACAAAGCCCGCGATATGCGGCCTGCGGTCTGCATCGTGGGCTCAGGTGTACTATTCTGGTATACCTTGCAGAATCTCGTTGCGTTCACGAACCCAGACGACGTAGCATTGTCCGGGAGCGTGTTAAAGACAGGCTACTCGGTCCAGATCGCCGTGTCACACCCAGAACGTTTTGCGCGACCTGCAAGTTGTAGTGTGCGAGAGCCATGGTATGTCTGAGACCACTAACTGGCCCTGCAGTATGAGGAGCAGAACGCGATTCGCAGGCGGGCCAGTAAGGAAGAGGAAGACGTGTGTGCGTGGCAGGCATAGAGGGCCTCAACCCGGCGAGACGTCGTACTTCGATCTATTGAGCTACAAGAAATCTTTCACCAAAGAGTTGCTGCAGTAGAACCTTGTTACGTTGGTCTGCCCAGGGTGTAAGCTCGGCCTTTTCGATTATAAAGATCCGTACCTATTAGAAGGAATCTCCCACAACGACCATATCAACCTTCAACTAGAGGCCATCACACTGAGAGAAAGCAGAAATAAAATGCACGATATCGATAAGTCCGATCCAAAGCGCCTATAACACGCCGGCCAGCAGACTGCCAGTGTCCTGTAAACTTATAACTTACGGCACTAGGTGCTCCAAGGATTTTCTGACCCAGTTAGGTTGTGACTTAACCTTTCTTTTCTGGGGCCGTTTAACTATTTGGACACGTGGGACATTCTAACCTGCCATGCGGGAGCCAGCACACAAGACAGTAGGGTCTGCCCGGTCCCTCCCAGCTACCGATGCCACCTTTCTGCAGTCCTCTATGCCACCGACCTCCACCGCGCTGTGCACAGAGGCAGGAAACAAGCATTCTGTATGCTAGCTTCCTGCCTCTCACCACAGCCTCTGTCCCATCGCTCCTTAATGTCTTGCACACGCGTCACCCCCATACAGCACGCCGTCCTCGAGAAGGATGTTGCGTGCGATGCACGCGTCATCAGGTATACAAGTACAAGTCATATTGCCATGCCCGTTCCTTCGAGTCCTCACTTGCCCCGCTTTCACTGCGTCACGTGCACCCGTGCGCTTTCTCATACATGTAGCGCCGCCGCCGTGCCAGCATACGCGCGCCCCACTCGCCGGACGTCGTGGACGGCTGTACGCCCTCTCACGCACGCAGCGCCGCCGCCACTCTCTGCCGCATCACGCGTACAAATGCGCCGTCCTTCCTTGCCGCCACGTCACCTGTGTGCCTTCTCACGCACGCAGTACCGCTGCCGTGGCAGATGCACACATGTGCCCTCCCTCCGGGTCACCGCCGTCATGTCACGCACACTGGCACCTGAGGATAAACTCGTTACGGATGATACAGTTTCGGGTACGCTCCTGGACACCCAGGAGTTTATCCACGCTGATCTCTAGCGGAGATAGTCAAGGTGTGACTCCCCTGTCAATCTCAATCCTGTGATATTTGTAGTCTCTGTAGGTTTTTTCTGCACCGAAGTAGCTCAAGACACAAAGGGCCTCACCGAGTTTGAAAACGTCTCTTTCAGGCTTTGTTTCTATGCTCCAAGGCCTGCTGCACAATGCTGAAGCGTGTTCACCCGTGCTCCGTCAGCGCATAGAAGACTTGTCTATTTAACTTCACTGAACTACTACCTGCTTACTGGAGGCGAGACAATGGTGGCAGATGCAGTGGCATGGAGCACAATGCCGTCCATATGCTTATGAACTGTTCTGCTGTGAGTAGACACATGTGTGTAGTGCAGATTTATGTAAATATAATATTGATTCATACTCAGTGACTGAACATCGATTGAAGTCGATGGACGTGCATGCCCGTCTTATAGTCTACTGCGTCTTATCGACCCGAATCTATGCAGGGTATGGTGTTGTTGGGTGTGGTTACCATACCAGCAAAGTCGGCCCGCCCACGACCTCACCTTTGACGATGACACCCATCTTCAAGGCACAATATTGATGCAGGAAGGCAAATTACGGGTTTGATGGGGTCCATGTTGTGAGTAATGAAAACTAATGAAGCCTTTTATGCCTCAATGAGTGCAACGTCGTGGTCCGAGCCGTACTTGACGTAGATAGGCTTCTTTGGACCCTACAGCATTGTTCTAAAATTGCTCGGACAAAGAGTCTTGTAATGATGCCATAATCACAGATTCAGTGCAGTGATGATGGATTTTAGCTTGTTGCAGAGTATATAAATTGAACGAGGCGATACCAGAACACATGCATTCTATCGATGTGCAGCACTTTGCATCATGGAAGTATGATGAGAGCAGGGTCCTCAGTAGGTCCTCGGTACATGCGAGACGACCGGCACATCTCTAGCAGCCGCTCCAACGGCAATCAGACATCTTCATGACCAGATATAGTGCAAGACAGGTTGGACGTAATATGTGTCGCCTCAAAAACCACTGCGCCGCAAACAATAGGCGCCCGCTGTGCCTTCATTTCAATAAGGCGGATGAATTGACGGCAGGGACCTCCGGGAATACGGAAAAAATAAAATAAACGAACACAATGGGATGGTAGGTGACAACACCACCTTTTCCAAATGCTGTAGAGAACAAGGGATCGCTTCGACGCGACACAGGCGGGAAAGCCAGCCATCTCGGACATCACCTCTTAATATGACCTAAGTGAGCCCCGACCGTGGTCGCAGACAGCCCTACAGCCGATACTTGGCGGTAAATGGGGATGAGATGAGAAGCACAGCATCGGAATCTGAGAGAAAAGGTTGCGTTAGAATCCTAGACCGCAGACGCCCACTTGTGGGCGGTCCTTCTTGTGAAATAGCCCTGATAATTCGGCCATTAAAGCTGCCATGACCATCCAACACACCCTCTCACTACCAATATGCTTGATCACGCAGAGAATGGGAGATCGAGCGTCAGCTACGCCGATTTTGAACTGCTCAGGATGGCATTCCCCACCATCTTTGGCACTCTCCTCCATATCGACGACCTCACCGATCTGGGAGAGATTTTCCCTGATTACGACCTCGCCACATGCAGCACATGTCCACTCTTGGATCTAGACACCGAGATTGGGGACACGAGTATGGCGGCCATTGAGGAGTGGCTGTCAAGTGAATCCGTTCGTAGCCGTGTCGAGGTATGCCCCTAGCCTTCCTGCCTTTTAGCAAAATTAATTACTTCATGATCTGCACAGGGAGCGAGAGTGCCAGATGTCCGAGAGTGCATGGCGCATGGTGCATCGGTGGATGGCGACGACAATAGGCGCGGAGAGCAGGGCACATTTGAGGCCCTGCCAGACAACACCAAACTATCCAAGGATGGCGCGCTCAACGGACTGTCCGCCAACTACGACAGCATCCAGGAGGGTATCTGGGGTTGGATCGGAGGGCCAGAAAACTCAGTGACCCACACACACACGGATCTATACCCGAGGCAGATCGATGATCCTGCGGATGAGGACAGCACACCCTTAGACAGCATATCAGAGGGCATCGTGCCCGGGGAGGCAACAGCATCAGTACCTCCAAGTCAGTGGTACTGCATAGACCGTGATAAGGAATTCAAGCACAAGGGGGACCTGGATCGCCATCGGAGGATGGCCCTAGCGCATGGTGGCAGCAGAGTTCCCTGCGAAGACTGTAAGGAGAAGTTCTCCCGAGCAGATGTCCTCAGGAGGCACAAGAAAACATGTCCAGCAGCACTGGCAAAGAGCAGAGGAGAGCAGTGGGATGCGAACGCAACGAGAAAAGGCCGTCGACCAGGCTCGGGCAAGAAGATCTTGCATACAGGAGGTGCAGTTGCGGGTCACAGGTCCATCAGGTCAAGTGGAGGTGGTGGCCAAGGAGTATAAGAAGTAATGGAGGTCAAGCTGGTACGAATCAGACTCACATCGAGTCCCACTGTCTTATACCTCCCCTTTCTCCCTCAGGATCAGTGTCAGGGTTATCGGGACTCCACGATATGTTGAGGCCTTTATCGATGCTTCATCGATGGAGATTTGCATCATTATGTAATCCTTTTAGGACCTTGTTGAGAAATGTTGTAATGTACTTTATCGTCAATGTGCTCCCTGCATTTTTTTTTCTCATGCGCTGTACTCATACTACCTGCTCGTCAAGTCCTTCCTCACGTCACATAGATCTGACTTCCGTGTGTTGCTTGTTGGCTTTGGAAACCCCGTGTGATGGGCGCTTATGTGTGCGATGCTTGGCACGGTCGGTCTCCCTGCGTCGTCCATGCAGAACTGTGAACCACTGCCTGACTTTGGTGGAGGACACCCGGATCATATGCGCACTTCTTGGTCGAGGTCATAGAGAATGACAACATTGAATTTGGCATGGCGAGCGGCGGTGATGGTGACCACAACACGATCTATGGCAATGGCACGTTCGTGAACACCCTCAAACTCGGTGACCATCATCGCGGTTTGAGTAGAACATCCCATACTTCAAGGCGGGCCTCGCGAGGAGTCTGCCGACCAGCGCTCTAATTAATCACATTGTGAAGGCGAAAAGGGATGGTGAGTCTTCTGCTATCTTTGATCCTCCCGATGTCTCATATGTCTGCTGTGTGCTTTCCAACGAAAAAAGACATGATGGCAGCTACCGCGATGCAACCTGAGCGAGTAGTATCAGTTTCCGTAGCTGACCAACAGAGATTACACAATGCTGAGGATAATGATAGCAAGTGGTGGTGGTTCACCACTATCCGCGTTCCGCATTCAAATATTTTGGCAGTGAGTCCCCTGACTGTGCAGTTCCATCATCTCATCATAGCGTCGAATACTTGAAGACTACCTACTCATCCCTGATGCGAAGGAATTGGATCTTTGTCATGCATTTATCGTGGGCAATACTCTCAAGAACAAGCGCAAATCAGGAAGTCTGGTTCTATACATTGTGTGTAGCGAGTTTCACATCCTATGACCTGTTATTAAACTAAACTGACCCTATAAGTATGACCTGGGCTCCAGCTTCATGCCCACAACAAGCTCAAATCTGCTGAGACCTTGCTACTCATCACCGCCACAGTGCCATAAGAGACTGAGAAATTATTCGATGAAGATGAATCGACAGGATTGATGAGTAAACCATCGATCCTGAACCCCCTTGAAGAGCTTGTTTTCGCGAAAAACTTATTCTTCCTCTCCCTGGATGCCTTTACCATTTCCGCTGATTGGCAAGTACCCAACTCCATCAAGTGAGTACGTGAGAAAATCCAGACAACACCCAAGGCGCTCGCGAAGTGACGAGAAATCTTTTAAGCTGACATCCTGCACACGACTCTTGCGATGAATGCTCCCGCGACCTTCTCTGACTAGATGTATCGTCTTGTCAACAGACCGTCTGTTTTGTTTAACAACTAGACTGCTGCGCATTCAATAACACACATGACGCACACAGCATGGTGAGTATGTTGGGGTCACTCTACAATATGTCACTCAAGAAAACCTTGGCATGGCTGTAAGCGACCGTCTCATTCGCCGTGCGGCTAGCTGGGTGTATACAGTCGCGCTAATTGTTGCCTGTGTGTATCTTGGTACGAGACTTCTTCACGCTGATTATTCTCGGGGATTATTCTTTTGGGATGGATAGGGACTTCCATTTTCTATATTTCCAATCTTCTTTGGTCTATATGGGTCTGCAATCCTCCAACATCATCACAAGTATCTCCGGTATCTTGCCCCGAATTTTGCTCGACCGCGTCTACTTTCTTGTTCTCACTTTTATGGAACTACCAGCCTGGTTTGAGGGCACCCCCATACATATGCAAAAGTATAGAGCTCAACCTCTGAAGTTACAGTGAGTGCCTCCGTTCGATGTAATCTTGGAAATTTATCGAAGCACTCAGTTTGAATTCTTGGCCTGTATCCTTATATCTAATAACCTTGTTATTATTCAAGGCACCATCAGCAATATATCATCTGTACCACTACAGTTCGCCACTAAATTGTCCACATGGTCTAATTTCTTCCTGGTGTATGTCGAATACTTTTCTCGTCGACCATAAATATCTTGTCCTCCTTTTGCCTGTGTGCAATCTTGTCACGTCACAAGTATTTACGAGATGCATGGAAGCCGGGCCTCAAGTGCTTTGCTATAGGAAATCGTTCATCTTTGGAAATACAAATATGCCGCGGCTCATCTACTACATGACGTCTACTGAGCACAAGAGTGCTTTGGCATATTGTTCTCATCGACGTTCCTTCTCGTCATCGTCGCCCTTACTCCATCATGTCTCCCTATCATTAACGAATTTCGTCCAAGCAATCCTCGACGCGATCCCGCCGTCGAATGCTGTGCTGGCGACCGGCGGTGACAGCCACTACTGCGTAGACGATCCTGAAGATCGTATCTACAAACAGTGTCACGAAGCTCATCATTGGCAAAGACGGTATATTGTCAACACCGGTTACGCCGAACATTATCAGAAAGCACAAGGCGAACGGCGGTATTTGTCAGTAGATGTGCTCATCAGAGCTCTGAGAAGCTACGATCATTGAGCCAACGATGGACTGCGTGTAGATGGTTATGAGGGCGTGAAGGAGACTAAGGGTTCTCCAATCGAAGTTGTTGACACCGGCACAAGTGGTGACAACGTCCCGATGATCAAGTATACGTTCTACGCTCAGTCGATCTTCCTGATCAATCTTGTCAGCGGATCCATCACAACTCCATCCAGCACGATAGATATAGTTTCAACTGGAGCACTGGGGTGTATGTAAGCTGTAAGCACACGCTAGAAATCTGCTGTACGATACCAGTGATCTGACTTCAGTCTCCATCATGGAAACCATGATGTCCTGGCCTGATTCCTGCACGTGCATGCCCTTCCTCTTCACTCAGCGCATCGATACTTACAGGTCATCTCTCAGCAATCTGAGTCTTCGGGGAGAATTCAACTGGGGAGGGGGGTATCTTTCATTGCAGCCGTAGGCAAGAGGACGTGACAGATAATCCAAGTGGAGTTGCCCGGTACCAATGCTGCCTAGGGCGGAAGCACGCATTACTACTGTTCAAGTTAATATTAGCGCCAGACTCTGACAGCTTTGTGCTCTCAAAAGCGCCGATGGCCATCTGTACTATTCTGTCAGCCTTTATCTGGCAGTCCCCGCTTCTTGAATAGCACTTTGATTTATGTTTGTATCCTGTTTCTTGCAATATTGTGACTGATGCTTCGAAATGTCGTGTCTCGACCTCTTGTATAAGATCGAGACCTCAATGTGTAAGGTCCGAGCCGGCATGGAACTGGGCGCTATTGTGTTCTAGAGCGCAGTGAAGACACATGGGGTATATCACAGAAAAAGAACTAATGCGGAAATACCCACATTGAGTTTCTCTCCTTGTTATCATCACGCGCCAGCCGAAGCTCTCGTATTATCAAGGAAACAGGAAACAGCGACGCAGCGCGGCAATTATCGTCTCGAGCTAGTACTATACACGGCTGGTCCAGTTTCACTGGTACTGGCGCCCGCCTTCTACTAGTAGATGTGTCGTTGGATCTATATCTTTGCAGAGCCATAGTGTCAGGTGTCGGGTATCATCTTCAAGTTGACCTAGGCCAACTGACTCTTGAACAGCGAGCGAGCTGCAGTTTCCGAGATAATCATCAAGCCCTTCATTTTGAGTTGAACTGCAGTGAGTGTATGCGACATCTCAGGCTCCCACGCGAACGTCCTTGGTGATATGTAACACAAGAAGTTAAGCTCTATGATATCGGAAGTCCATTTGCCCCATCGATCTTCTCACCAGAAGCATTGCATGGCTCAGTCCTATCTAAGGTGTATGTGCTGCAGCCTATAGGCCCACTTGCTAGTGGACCATTGTCGCCTGACTGCATCGACATCTGCAGTCTCCGTGTGAACCCTGTCATATGATTATGATCTTCAATATGTGGGCTAGAGCTGTTCGAATTGAGTTCAATGGAATTGGTAATATTGTAGCGCCTGTCCTTGGGACGGAAGAGACGTGGTTTCTTTTCTATCGAGAAGACTGATGGCGTCTCTTCATCATCTGTCCTACAGTTCTGCTTCCGCCGCCTTTTGAGCATGGAGTAACCAACATAGTATTAAAGACCTAGCTTCATGCGCATACCCCATCCCCGTGAACCACTCGCACAATCCATACAAGGGTTCGCTTACTATTACCTTATTTATCTGGGACCAACACTGATGTGCCTTATGAGTAGAGTGCTTGACGTGATCTCATCCGTAATACTCCTCTCATAACGTGCGTAACGATCTTAACGATCTGCTTTCTGAACGACTGAGCGACTGAGCCTCCATCTGCAGCAATAATGCACGACAACCAGGAAGAAATTGACCCGCCGCACTATAACGTTGGTATCGTTGGTGGGGGGATAGCAGGGCTCTATTCTGCACTAATGCTCCAGTCTCTGGGTCATCACGTGCACATCTTCGAGGGCAGCAACCGCATTGGCGGCCGCGTCTTCACGGTTCGCTTCACAGGCGAGAGGAACCAGTACTTTGAGGGCGGCGCCATGCGCATTCCGTGGGGCTCGCCGTTCCAAGAGATAGTCAGGAAACTCGTGGCATTCGTCAATCGATACGAGCAGCCTGTGAATAGGGTGGAGATGATAGACTATCACTTGAATAGTCCGGGGAACCGTCTGTTCGTTAATGGGATACTCGGCAACGGCGCAGATACATCGAAGATCAAGCCCTCGGATGTCAAATGGACCTTAAAAGATCCTAACTGGGACCTGCCCATCTCGCAACTTTTCGAGAGATCGATCGGGGAATTAGTTCAAGACCTGCAAGACGACTTCAATGAAGGTTTCCGACGCCTGCTCAAGCACGATAATCTCTCGTTCCGTTACTACTTGGGGTCCTGCTGCAAATTCCCGCCTGACGTGATCGACTTTTGGGAAACGGTTGGATCGCAGACGAACCAGTTTGCGCTCAGCGTCACGGAACTCGTGATGCAGAACATGGATTTCAGAGAGACAGAATGGAAGACAATCAAGGACGGCATGGACCGCTTGCCGCTGGCAATGGCACGTCTCGTCGGGCTGAGCCACATAACGTTCGGTGCGCGCGTCACGGCCATCGATGACCTGCGTAATGGCAAGGTCAGTATCCGCGCGACGGGGTATAACGGAGAAATCGAGGGGAGGTTTGACAAGGTTATCCTGGCAATCCCGCCCGCGGCACTGAGGATGATTGCGGACCGGCCGCGCTGGAGTCACGGAAAGGAAATAGCGATACGATCGATGAACTTCGAGCCATTGTACAAGATGGGCATGCGCTTCAAGACACGGTTCTGGGAGCGGGTGTTGCCGACAGGGAGCATAGGCGGGCAGTCGACGACGGACCTGCCAATACGCTGGGTAGTGTACCCGTCTTACGGGCAAGGTGAGGAAGGTCCCGGCGTGCTGCTGCTGTACGCATGGATGGCGGATGCGGGCATGTGGCCGCCACTAACGGAGATAGAGCGTCGCAGCCTCGCGCTGACCTGCATGAGCGTGCTGTACGAGGGATCGGGGGTCGACATCGTCGACGAACTTATCGAGACACACGACGTTGTATGGTCTGAGCGCACGGCGACAGGCGACGCCATGTTCCTCCCGGGCCAGTTCGTCCTCCGCTTCCGCGACGCAAAGAAGCCTGAGGGCAACATCCACTTCGCAGGCGAGCACCTCTCGCGCCACCACACATGGATCGCGGGCGCTGCAATCTCAGCACACGACACCGTGCAGGAGATTGTTAAGATAAAAACGAAGCTACCACCTCTCAGCGACGAAACGGAATACAAGAAGTTCCTGTCTAACGATGACCTTGACTTCACATTCAGTCCGCGCAACTCGACGTTCAACCTGAACAGGGTACACGGCCTGAGGCCGCCGCCGCACCGCGCGGGGGCAGTCGGCGAGCCAGCGAAGAAAAAGGTGCCGAACGACCTAGGTTGCGACTCGCAGTTCCAGAATGGCGTGCAGACGGCCCACCTGACGGGCGCGTATACGCCAGGCGGCTGCTCGTTCTTGCATACCGACGAGTAGTATAAAGCTAAGTGAGTGATTTATCCAATCCACCGATGCCTTGACGCTCACTTGCCCTTGTCTGCAGCAGCACTGGAACATGTCCGTCGCGGCCGGAGCATGGGACTGTGTATCCAGCTACTCTATGATACGAGGAGGTGCAATGTGACGAATCGTGGCTTCCGTGTACTGACTGATCGAAATGATCACTGTCTCTGCTTGGTATGTAAATACATAGTACTGCTTGATGTAAGTTTGATTTACTGGTGGCTTGCACACCCCGGCCAACAACAAAAATACGCGTTCAGCCAACCCCTACGTAACTAGTAATGCACTATGCTGATAAAGACCTTCTCTCCGTCCTCTGACGAATACCGGTCAGTCGACGTTCTCGCCTCAGAGAGCGGGTGGGGTGTGCAGGAGCATGTAAAACGCAGGAGCTCACTGGGGAGGTTTCCGCTGAGAGACTTGGACGCGAACGACACAATAGCTACGAGGTCTGCGTCCGCATCGCCTGGGATAGTCGACAATAGTCCCATGCGTGGCTGGTCTTTTGAAGGGTACGTCAAGTTGCCGTAATAGAACGCCCCTAGGACGCTACAGGAATGATCACGTGAGCTCCTACACAAGGTGTGTGACAGGTCCAGTGGAGGGAGACTCACGACTTGGGGAACGGCGTGCCGAGGCTCCAGCTGTATAGTGAACCGTGGCGGGGTGGGTCTGTGGTGACGACGTTCGGCACGCAGAGGGATACAGAGTTTGAGAACGCCTGAGCACCGAAATCGCGCTGGTCGACGGGAAATAGCACGCTGCCGATCTGAAATAGGCTTGATTGAAGCATATCCAACGACGGTCTTGTCAGGGTCATCGTATCGATGCATGGATTGTGTTTGCTCCGCAGTCCCGAAGTGTAAGTTACATGCAGCAGCCGCAACGCAGTCCCCAATACTTGTTTTCCGCGTTCAATGTTCCCGACTCTACTTTATCTTCGAACTTCCGGGTTGTTGCTGCATTCCGCTTACTGGTTTCACACAGTAGCCCCTTTACTACCCCCGACGCATGCTAAACATGCCATTGCGATTGCCAAGATCTAATCTGGGCCTCTCCTTCATACACTTGGCTGTATGCCGTGCATGCAGACCTCCGCGGCGCACAGGTGGCTTGGCGTCCTGTCTCTGGTCAAGACAGACGCCAAGACGAAGGCACACACTGATGGTGAGCTAGCAAGTCGTTCAGCACCAGGAACCAACAACATTCGGGCGTCAAGAAGAAGCATATATCTATGCCTGCCCGTTTTTAAAATACTCTCCCCGTTACAAACCGCCTGTTCAAGCCAAATTCGTCGTACGACTGCTCTGTCTGTATACGACATTCATTTATAGCCTGGTACACGAACAATTGCAGATGTCTGGAATCCCGAGACATCGTGGCCAGCGGCGCTGTACTCACACTTGCATTTGCTTACAATAACGGTTACCATTTTGTTCCTACCCAACGCGTGAGAAAGTTGACTGTGCTGTAATGTGGTTGCACGCTGACGTTGACTTCTGAAGTTACTTTTGTGTTACAGCTGTTGTCACTATTTATGGGCTTTAGGAATACTGTAATCACCACGGGTGCAGTTTAGCAGCGATAGAATGTGGACACAACGCTGTTGCAGGCATCTTAGTATTTTTCCACCACTCCTAGAAGAGCATTCATCTAGTGGACGCTCCCTTGCGTCACGGTAGAGCGACTAGATACAAGCCAGGTCAGGCTACGATTTGAACCTGCTGTAAGGCAGATCTATCCCTATCCCTCCCGATTCCGAGTCAGGGAGTCCATGGTTGAATGTTGAATGTTGAATGTTGAATGTTGAGTGCTCGTCGTGTGGATCGTCGTCAATCGACATCCTGTTGGAACAATACCAACGGCAACTTACCCTGGGAAGGATAGAATCTTACTTCTCTCACCTCATCGTTGGCCCTGAGGACGTTCACTTGCGCGTGTTGTGGTGCTTTTCGTCTTCAGAGTCCATGGGTTGTCGTTCACATTGCGGACATCAACATTCTTAACTGTCGACCATGATGCTTGCTTTCTCATCTCCGGCAAGATCTTCCATGCCGCATCGTGATGGAATCCTTAAGTATGTCACGATTCATGTCGATCCACCAAGCCCTCTCACGTGGACGGAGCTGGCAGCTTCACAGCGACAGTCTATCTCTCTGTATATCCGTCATGCCGTTTGGATACCACTCAATAGATCTTGATGTTGGTGTGTATTGCTCGCAGGGACTCTGTCGCGAGCATCGGACTGCTCCCCTCTGAGATCCTTTCATTCGTGTCCACAAACAACACCATCAAGGCATTCCGACAGGCACTCCCACTTTGTACTCTTCCCGCGAACTTCATCAATTCCTTTATAGCACCATGCGAGTTTCCGGCCAAGCCTGTATCGCTACACAAATCGACCCGTGCCACGCGCAGAACCGTTTGTACAGCGACACAGACGGTTCACACTCTGGCATCACCTGCGTGCCTCAGCGAAGCGCGAGGAGCTTGAGGACGGGATCCAGTCCATTTTGTGGACATGCAAGAGAGCAGCACATTGTTCCGGGGCTCCGAATTATTTGTCACAGAAGTGAAAGAGGTCTGGTTCGCCCAGTGCCATGGCGGTATGCCACACATTACTCTCGTGCTTACCTTTTCCCATGCACCCCCAGCTGACGGACTTCCCAAATACATGGGGTGGGACAGTGCGCAATGCGAACGCGTGGCTCCTCAACCGAGTGCCAGTAGAGCTAGGGAAGGAGCCGGATGGATATGCGGACGTGCTTCTGCCGGTGCATGACGAGTTGCAGAGAAAGTAGGCATGGGCATGGTGGGTGCTGGAGCTCCTGCAGATCAAATATACATGGGTCGACAAGGGCGGGCGTCGGCGTAGTCGACGGAGGTGTGTGACTCATTTTTGTGGTGGGACGCGTCGAGTGGAGACTGTCGATGCACCATGGCTGCTGTCATCTTGGCGGCGGGTGATACGTCACCCAGATCCCGCTGTTTCCACGCGAGCATCAGGCAGTAGATAAATGAGCACGAGCTCAGATACAAGATGCGCGCGAGGATCCAGGGTGGAACTGAGATGTACGTTGACTGAGTGGTGACTCATCAACGCTGCATCAATTACACGGAACTATACCCATTTATTTTTGCGGCCCGCTTGTCTGCTCAACATGATTGGTGGACGATGGACATTTGGACTGTCTCCTGGGTGCAATGATGATCGCACGACGCATATATTCATCGTAAAGTAACACAAGTCAAAGTTAGGACAGAGAGTTTCTTGCATGCGACAGGGGAACAGGACTTGGAGGACATCTCAGCAACGTATGCTATAGAATGGTGGATGACCTAAAAACGTGTCTAAAAATGTATGTCTGCGTACTCAAACCATTTCCTGAAATCAAGTACCACGAGTCGATAAGAATCTGGCGCCAACCTGACAGTATCCCGCGTTATAGTGATGGTGGTGTTGAATATTGGATACACAGGTCGGTACGATGGTGGGACCCAGCACACTCGACGATCGCCTTCTCCTTGTCCTACCAGCCAGACCCAGCCGTCCTCTCGCAACCTCAACAATCTCTCCGGAGAGGGTGGAACAAGGTCGTCTGCGGCACATGGCGGGCGATGCTGAGAAAGTATGGGGAAGATGGCGGCATCAGTGATGATGGATCTGTGGCTATCAAAGAAGGAGCAGAACATCGTGTGGTGCGAGGTATGGGTATTAAGATCAAAGAGCAGTTGGACTTTGTTGGTTGACCTTGCTGACGCCACATCCCAGACACGCACCGTGCCGCTCAGTATACTCGTCAGCAGCTGGGTCCCATCCGCAGCCCAGGCGAGGTGTGTGTAGGCCGGGCTAGTGCCTGCGTCAGGACCTGACCCAACGTCAAGACTCTGTATGAGAACCTCTCCACCTGAGACAGCGTCCAGCAAGCCAAAATTACCCACACCCCCCCACGCGACCAGGTTGTTCTGTGGAGAAAACTCCACACGAAGGATCCATCCTGGGACTTGTGATTGCCACACACGGGTGCGGCTGTCCAAGCCCCAGAGCTCGGCGTGGCCCGGATCACCCCTATGCGCAAATATGACTTGTCTGCTGTGAGAACAGAATGAGACGTGTTCGATACCCTCTTTGGACGTGCTCTTGAGTCTGGCATATAGCTGGCCCGATTGCAGATAAAAGACGCGGACATCTGGGTCCGTCTGTCTCCATAGCGCGAGGAACTTGTCGTTCGGGGACATCGCCATACGTTGAGACGACTTTCCGAATGATCCACCACGCTGCGTCCATATCAGCTTGTTTGACCCCACCATTCGAACTTCAATGGTCCCGTCAGAGGAGCCGGTGGTAAAGATGGTCCCGAGTGGGGACAGAGCAACGTAGTCGGTGAAGGGATCCTTGCGCGGTGACTCAGGGACATTCAAATCCCACAAATATAAGCTGCCGTCCCAAGATGCCGATGCCAAAAGTGATCGGTCGGGGGAACACTGTAGTGCCTCGACTCGGTATGTCTGACTTGAAAACTCACGGATTCGCTTCCAAGTCTGAGCATCCCAAATATCACAGTAGATGTCGGAAGATTGGCCACCGGGTCTGTTGATGAGCAAGGTAACGACGAGGTGAGCCGAGTCTGGTGAGAAGGACAGCGAATGTCGATCGAAGGTCTGGCGATATCTAGATCTGATCGTCCTTTGTTTTGTCCATTTCTGTGCATCCCAAATCGTGAGATCTCCTTTCTCGGACAAAGACCCGGCAAGCTTCTCGTCAGGTGCAATAGCAAAGGCTTCTAGCTTTCCCAGATGGTCATGCTGCTCGACACGCGAAGCCGATTCAACGTCGAAGACTGTTATGGATCCGCGCCTCGACGCCACCAGCCGATTTAGGCTAATGAATGCCAAAGATATCACATATCCCTCTACTATAAGCACCTTTCCGGACCTTTCAGTGGCGTCCCTGGACGGAGACGTCTCCTGACGCTATACACGGACCATCCGCTGAGAATGCGATATGTGTAACCCGCGCCGTGTGTCCGGTATACGCGCCAACCTGCAAACCAGTAGCTGCATGCCAGATTCTGACACCTCCATCGTGCGACTCATTATCTCCTGAACTTGAGGCGATGAGCTTCCCATCGGGCGAATACGCAACTGAACGGACAGGAAGACGGTCGCCTCTCATGACCACCAGAACAGCTCCAGTCTCGACGTTCCATAGCCAGACGGTCCCATCGTAGAAACCAGACACTAATCGTCCTCCGTCCGGAGAAAAAGCGATGCAAGGAGAGAGACTAGGGGGTCCCTCCAGTATGCATACACATTGGCCCCATGCTTGCTCTCGTCCTTCCTTGACGTCGACGCCGGATGCCGATCTTGGCCCGTACACCTGTGATAATCGAGATTCGATGGGCAAAAAGGGGATGACATGGTGGTGAAGCTGCAAACATGCAATACTGATGCTGGGGTAAAACTTTCGCGTCATTCTCGCACAGTCACTTAGAAGGCTGAGAATCTCAATCTGGGGAGCCACCACTTTCTGTTCCCAAGCACCATTGTTTATTAACTGACCTTGCAGACAAATTGAGACGTCTTACCTGCGCTACTATCCTGTGTGCCGACTGCAGTGCAGCTATCGCAGCGTCCATTTTGCCTAACAAGCTCATCACCTCCAGCCAGTTCAGCAGTTGATTCGAGCAAAACCCTAGGAGGAGGTCGAGTATCGTATTGTGAATGTCACCGCTGGATAGGTGAGACGCCCAATGTCGACATGCGTACTGCACATGTGCAGGAATAAAAGTCGCAATTTGCATCGGCAGATCAATGACATCTTGATTATACACCGAAGCATCCCTGATTTTACACATATCTGGCGACAGCGTCTGTAGGACCCGTAGGCAGTGCTGAGCAAGCAGCGTATGCTGATGCTGCGCGTTGACAAAGAAGTCGACGTCATCGCATCGATCGACGTCGATAAGGAAGTCGCGGAACGAAGGATGGAGCAATTGAACAGAGCCGCCTCTGGTACCGGGGACGATCGCGACCGAGTGCAAGTTGCGAAGTTTCAAGAGCACAGTGCCCTCTTCCAGGCCCAGCAGAGCCTCCAGACTGTCAGGATCGAGCAGGTCAGAAAGTAGAACCACCGTGCCCAGTACCGTTTTAAGTGTGACTCGTTGGTCTCTGGAAATCCTAGGAAACGCGTCATGCAGCACTCGTAAGTATAGCCTATCAAGATGTCGATGAGGAGAAGTCTCAGCCGACGCAATGTATGGAGTGGATGTCACAGTCTTGAGCTGCCGTTTCGGGTCACTGGCATTCCGGTCTTCTATAAAATTGGCCGCCGTCGCCGCAAAAATGAATAGTCCACTTGATTGCTCAACCAATTGATCAATTTCATCGCTCGATGGCCAGGACTTCAATTCAAAGGACTGTGCAATCCGCAAAAGCCTCTCCTCGAGATACACGCGAATGTCCGTCTGTGACATATGCAACGGGATACTATGCAGGACTAGAGCACTAGTGTCATTCATGAGACCTGTAGTACGAAACCCCTGTTCGACTTCCATCACTGGTCGACTGGTGATAAAGACCTTGAGAGGAGAAAGGTGGCTAGCGAATATCGAGAGAGCAGTCAGGATGGTAGACGTCGTGTTCCCTTCCTTGCATTCATCTAAGGCATCGATGATGATGAGGCATGGCGGAAATCCCTGGTCGCACATCACAGCCTCCAATGGTTCTACAATTAGCTTCTCAAGTTGCATCGACGTAAAAGCAGAGTGCAGGTAAGGGTTCTTGCGCATCGCTTCAGAAACGTGTTTCTTGAAAGCAGGACTGAACGAAGAGAGCTGATACGCGATGGTAGGGAAGATCAGATTCACATTGCTGCATTCAGCGTCGTCCCTAGAGCAGAAGAAGGACGCTCCAAGCTGTCCGGCTTGGTGATAGCGGAGAGCGATCGTTTGAGCGATCGTTGACTTGCCAGTCCCCGCCACGCCGTCCAGCCAGAAGATCTGACCCTTGGCATTCCCTCTCATCGGCAGAGTCTCTACTGTCTCGAGATTCTCCCCCTTGAACCAGGCATGTATTCTGTGAAGGATCTCAGTCCTTGTGTTTTTGGTGCATGACACTCGTTTTGTCCCTTGATCGAACCCTGCTGCGCTCGCAAGGCGTGGCATTGGTCCATCTTGGCTGCGCTTCAGTCCAATGGATATCAACACGACAACACGGTACCTACCGGGATTGACCATCTGTGGGCGTTATCAGTACGTCGACAAGGCCAACAGAGACGTTAGGATGACGCACCTGGCCGACAGCATGCAGGTCCCGACGTATAACCTCTGTATCCGCATGAACTATATTTTCCATCTTGTCAAAACCCTCGCGCATGCCCTTTCGTGATTCCTGGGCGCGCTTTAGGCGCGTAAGGGCAGTCGTTGACATGTGTCTAGACTGACCTGGATTCCATACTCTATCATGATGGTAGTCTCAAGCTGTGTCAGATATTAATCCATAGCTCGATTCACAGCATGCATTGGATGCGTACGAAGAAACTGTTGAAGTACCACTTGAGCTTCTGCCGACAAGCCGCCACCTTGGCCCCATCTTTGTCCGTGTTAAAAACGCGGACGAGTTTCCGCCGCCGTTGGATCCGCTGGAGGTCATTCGTCGTACCGACGATCGAGCTGTATGTCCCATGTAGACGTTATACTTCAGCGGCACAAATATGATAGGGAATAAGAAGTGAAGCAACCTAGATAATTTCTCTATACGCTGACAGAGCGCCGGCGGACACGCTTCGGCATTCTTCAGCGTGCCTTGGAGCATGGTCACGAGATTGGAGAAAAATGTCTCCAACTCTGCGACTTCGTCGGTATTCTGAGCTTCTTTCTGTCGGGAAATATCAACGGCCGGCAAGACACGGCATGATTGAGAGCAAAAGAGCTGCACCTCAACCATATCCATAACGCTGAGAAGCCCTCCAGCAGCACACTGTAAAGGAGGGAATGCTGAGGATGCCTGGACGATGGTATGTAAGATAGGCAGGAGAACTGAAGGACCGGACACTGTGACGAAGCCCTTGAACGCTTTGGGGAGTGAAAA
>QLPN01021886.1:0-20012 GCA_003314395.1 Albatrellus ellisii
ACAGCCAAGATGAAGAGGACACCAGACATAAGGGCACAGAGTAAGAGGACAGATGCTTTCCTGAGTGTGGAAAGACTTAAGAGAGAGTCAGAGATGATGAGGGGAAAAAGTAGATAAGGAGATGAAGCTATAGAGTTGTAGCTCTGCTCCAAAGAGTAAGACTAGGAGACTGCCTAAAGCCAAAGAAGAAGAGCATGACCAGATTGAGATGATTAGAGCAGAGCCACAGATGAGGAGTCAGAGATTGAAATAAGATAATCAGATATGTATGGCTGGATGTAGATGAGATGATTAGAGAGATAAAATGATATAGTGGAGATAAATAGTAAGAAGTAAGAACTGCTCAGCAGCATAAATGATAGAAGAATTCCAACATATCCAAAGTCATGCTTCCTCTCCAGAATATTACGACTATGAGGTAAACAAGGGACATGCACATGACTAGATGTTGTACATCCAGGCTATGGAAGACAACAGCAATTATAATGTAGACCAGGGATAAGATGTATGAGAACCCCAACATAATGAGGCTAGCAGGCAGTCACATAACTGCAGCAAGAGTAAGTGGTTGCCAGCACAAGGTGGTGAGGTAACATGGTAATAGTATGCTGCAGGGAGGTGATGAGAAAGAGTAGGATTAAGATGGGGAAGTACTCACTCAGACTGGGTAGAAGACATCTGAGGAGATTGTAAAGTAGTGACCATCTTATATAGTAGTGGGGGTAGAGTTGTAGTGGAGAGTGTAATAGTCAAGTACAACAACTACCATAAGGGTGAGGGACACACATTGTCCTGGAGAAGTAGGTGGGGTGGATCCTCAGACATGTATGAGTCTGAGGAGAAGAAGTGTGTGTGGCATTGTACATAGTGTGTATGTAAGTAATACATGTAGGGAGTGAAGCCGGACAAAAGTAGCAAGTAGTGAAGGTAGTATGCATGAATATTCAACAGGTGTATCACAGACACTACACAGTAGGTAGGGGGTCATGTTACAATTTTTCCTTTTGCATTACTTACATTTACCAGTTAACTGCACCACAGCAGCTTCTTTACTGACAAATCACTGTGCAGTACTACTGGAACATTCTACATATCATGTTGTGGCCTGATCTATTACTGTAATAGAATATTCTCTGACTTACAGTTGTACTATATAAAGGACCCAGCATACTTACAGGACCTTTCACTTAGTCTCCTGTACTCCCTGGTGTCCAGACCTTGCTTGTTCAATCTCAAACTGTTGTGTTCTCATCACATGCTACACTTTGAGTCTATCACCTGTTCCTGTACAGTCATAGCCAGCTGTCTTGCTGTACTAGACTGTAACACTGATGAGTCCTACATTGACTCCCTCGACACCTGCTGCAGTGATGAGCACACCACTGCCTGCTGATGCCCAGGCCACAAATACTCTGCTTGTGTTGGTGGCTGCAATGTTGGCCACTGTGATGGCTGTTGCCACATCAGACTGTTGATGAGCATCACATGCACATAAAACTGGAAAATGATCATCAGCAACATCAGGCAAACACAGCAATATAAATGCACTGCATGCAACAATCAGCCATAGCCACATCAATCGCACATTTGTTAGGCATTGGACTGTAGGACTAGGGTTGGCTGATGAGGAACAGGATCAATGAGCAGTCCAGACCAAGATGCAGTCCACAGAGTCATGAGTTGTGAAGTCAGCAATTAGTGTGATCGATGCCTTTCCTATTTTGCACATCTGTATAGCACCCAGACTCCACTTCACTTTATGATTGACCCTGCACTGTAAATTTTCTGTTGTGATTTGTTGTGCTCCAGCCTTGGAGCTAGACTTGTATTTAGATAGCACATTGTCCATCGAGAAGACCAGATTTCCCCCACCCACAATTTCACTTCCCCTCTCCATCCAAATTACAAGTAAAAAAAAGCACACCCAAACCTTCCCTCCACATTTCCACATTTGCAAGGAAATAGCACGTTCTTTGTAGGTTGCATCTATTTTGTGTTGCCTTCATCTTTGCATTGCATCCAGTCATGTTCTCCATTGTGTTGCATCCATTGTGTTCTCCATTGCATTGCATTCTTTATCATGTCCTCCCTCAAGTTGCATTCTCCATTGCATTGCATCAATTCTCCATTTCATTGTGTTCCCCTTATCTCACCATATCACCTGTCTGTTATGGGAATTGTGTTCCCTTCTGTTGCCCTAATCATGTCATGCTATCACCCTTAACTACTAAAACACCCTTTTCCTTGGTGTCTAGAGAATCTTACGACTTGCACCCTCCAGCATTGTTGTGGTTGTGGTTGATTTCTCCCTTCAGCCTGGCACAGCACATATCACTGTGTGTTAATGGATAGGGAGCACAAGAAGCTGTTGTACCTGTCCCAAGTCATGCTTACAGGTGAGTTCCCCTCAATGTATGTGTGGAGGCTTTCATGGTTGTCTGCATCCATTGCACTGCATCATATCAGATCACAGAGCACATAGGGTGGCCCCTGTTTCCTGCTTATGAGTTGTATGATATAGGAGGATATCTCCTTGCCATCTGTGGTGTGAGCAGTGTAATGTATTGCTTGTGGTATGATCGATGAGTGAAGACAGCATATTATACAGACACAATGTGTCTCCAGGCCAAATATGTATCTGTTGGATTTCATCTGATGTCTGTGCTGCTGAGCAGTTCCCTCTATCATATTATCTTATTTACATCTTATCTTTCTATCCACTTCACCTACATCTTACCACACATCTGATCTTATCTCATCTCTCACATCTTATCTCTATGGCTCTACTCTGTCATCTATCTGTGGCTCTGCTCTATCGTCTCTTTCTGGCCATGCTCTTACTCTACTGCTTTAGGCAGTCTCTTAGTCATCCTCTCTGTAGCTCTGCTACAACTCTATAGCTTCATCTCATATATCTTTTTCCCTTGTTGTCTCTAGTTCTTCCCTTAGTCCTATACCATTATGTCTGGTATACTCTTCTACCCTCTGGCCCTGCTCTCCCTCTGGCTCTGCTCTGTCTTTGTCTCAACTCTATTCCCAATGCACTCCCTCTATTCTGCCTTCATCATCATTGCCTGCCCTCTCCTGTGTTGTCATTATCATTATCATTATCATTAGATCTCTCTCCAACTCACTTTGGTCATGTTACATGATGCTCATCTGGTTCTTCTGCAGCTTATCCTGATCAGCATGGTGTGAAGCCTCATCCTCTCAATGGGGTGCATTGGATCCCAGAGAGCAAGGCCCTGTCATTCTGTCCTGCCTCCCCTCCTCTTTGAAGCACTGCAATGCTATTGGGGTCCATTTGGGCTTGTATTCCATATATCATGCACTGGCCATTGTGATGGGCATGCTGACTCCAACACACAAGCCCAACTACACATGCACTGAGCCCCCTGTGCCAATCCCACCACAGCCATCCTGGTTTGACCCACACAAGATCATCTTGTTCAACCTGTGGGGCCACCTCACACCACAGGTCTTCTGTGCAGAGACAGACATTGGGCTTGACATCTGCCCAAGCATTGCCATGACCAAGGCACACATGAAACTCTGAGATAGATGAGGCCACTCTCTGGGGTGATGTCACTGTTGATGGGAATATTGTGCTCAAGAGTACCCGGCTTCTCAATGAAGATGGGACTATTGACCCCATGGACCTGGGTGTGGAGATCAACATCAGCAAGGCTGCAGTCAAGCCTGTGTGGTGGCTGCCTGGCATTGTGGAGCACTTTGGAATGTAAGGTCCTGTTGTTATGTCAAGAAGCTTGTGCTGATGTTCACTGTCAGCTCTGAAAGCTTGCTGCACTGTGTGCTGTTCAAAGATATGGGAGGAATGTACCTGGAGCAAATCACCTGTCCTGACATTGGAGTCTTCCTGCCCCCCATTGGGAACCTCACTGTTTATATCCATGTGTCATGGTTTTTCATCAACTGTTTTAGGAGGTAGCTGATATTAATGATATGCACCAGTCAGAAATGTGGCAGACATGTCAGACAAGAGCAAGGTCCTCATGTTATGTATCCACAATGAGTGTATGTGCTAAGCTTGCCATTTCTGACATCATGTTTATTTCTTCACAATGGCTCAGACGTCTTTGGGTCTGACATCTGCATGTGCAAACCATACCTGATGTATGCCATTGAAGAGTGCATCTGCACTGCACAGAAGGGTGGTGTTGGTGTTGTCATGTACTTCTGCAAGGAAGGCTGTGCACTTGGAGAGGCAACAAAGTGCATAACATTTCCTTTTCCTTTTGGTCCACATTGACATGCAATTACCTATGCAGGTACCTCATATACAACCTGTGCAAGCACAGGGGTGACTCCACAGACAAGTACTTCTGGGTGATGGAGCTCATTGCTGGTGTCAAGGACTTGCAGTTCCAGGTGCTGATGCTGGATGTGCTGCACTGGCTTGGCATCAAGAAGATCAACAACATGGTGTCAATGAGTGATATGTGTGTTCGCACAGGCTATGGCAGGCAACTGAGATGAATAACAATGTGTAGACATACTCCCAGTATGGGAGAAGTGATGTGAGCATTACTGCAGTGTGTAGGTTAGGTGTGGACAGTAGAAGATGGTGCCATGATGCAATGTGAGGAGCTGCAGGAATGTGGTAAGAAGGAGTATAAGATGGTGAAGGGGAATACTCACTCAGTGTTGTTGTAAGACAACTACTGAGGGTATGTTGCATATGTAGTGCATCTTATATAGTAAGTGGAGATGAAGTTGAAGTGGAGATACAACTCTAAAGTACAAGAGTGACCATGTATGTGAGGGATGTGCATCATCTGGAGTATATGTGGTGTGGGGAAGTGGAGAGATGTGATGTGTCAGGGTTGTGTAAGTATATGTAAGGAGGTGTAAAAGAGGAATGCTGAACAAAAATATATGATTGTAATCAATGTACAAGGGAATATTTAACAATGTGCATGTCTGCTCACCATCTGCTTTGCTCCCACTGTCTAGTTTACATGGAACATACATGTTGCAGGAAATACAAAGCAATCATCCAGTCCAGGATCCTGATTCTCAAGTGTTATGACATTCCTGGTGCATTGTGGAGTGGTGGTGGAGTGACAGTGTGGCTGATGGGCAGGTACTTTTGCAGAGCATCTGATACTTATAGACTTGTGTGTAGAGATCAATGTGAAGATCACAGTGGGGTACTTTACAAGTGGCAAGCAGATCATGGAGGCTGACCTTGTGAAGACTGTCAGGCACAGCAGGGAGGAGACCAAGCACTAAAGCCTGTCAGTGGCTCTTCCATGCCATTGTTGATGAAAGTAATGGGCAGTGTTCTTACCTTTTGACTACAGCATTCTGCCTTTAAGACAACAAGGATGGTGGCATCTCACATGCTCGCCACAATGGCAACAGGTTATGGTTGATGGGATGGAACAACCAATGTGTCAGATGGATGGTTCAACTCATCAGTATCTCAAGTTCAGTGGCTTGAGATGTCTGGCAAATCCAGTCATCATTGGGAACTCCAATAAAGAGTTCATCTTCATCATCTAGTGGTCCTTGTCCTTGCTGAACAGGGTGTCGAAATTGTTGCTGTTGGTTTAGTTTTGGTTTGGTACCTGTTCCAGTGGGGTAATGACACCCTCCCACTTTGACAGTGGTTTGACAGGTACTTGGACAGCAATAAAAGATAGACTTGGTTTGGTCCAATTGATTTCTAGGTTGTGTTGTTTCAACCAAGAGTGTCTGAGAATGATATTGTCTGTCCCAAGGTCAACAACAAAGGTGATGTCTTCTTGATGTGATCCAATATGTAGCTTGAGTTGAGTTGAATGCCATATATATCCTAGGATGTTCTCAGTATTGTCAGCATTTTGGACTGTGTTCTTTTGAGAGTAGTGTTATGGGAAGTTGATATTGCTGGACTAGACAAGTGTTGATTTCTGGGCAAGGCAGCAAGCAGAGAGACAACCATGACAAAAAGAAATAGGCATCAAGCCCAAAACAGATTGAGATTTAGAGAAGGGCTAAGCCCATCAGAGCAAGAGTAGAGGGAAAAACTGTTGACATTATCTCATGCATACAATACCTTTCATTCAGCTTTCCCCTCTGCATGTACACCTTACATACAACTACAATGTACACTTTCGTCTATCTCCTTGGACCCCACTCTACATCCACTTACATGCCCAAACCACTCACACTCCACTTTCTACTTCAGGATGACACATGTCCCTCCATCTATGGCAGTTGTTGTACTTTACTACTACAATCTCTGCCCCAACACTACCTACACATACTATATAAGATGGGTACTTTACACACAACCTCCTCAGACATCTACTACATTGTCTGATGCACTCTTACATTGTGTCACCTACTGCACTCACTCTCACCCACTTGGCTGCAGCTATGCTTGCCACTCTCTCCCCATTCAGGGATACTATTTCCTATCTACTATCAATCACATTGCTGCTTGTTGCCTGCCCAGACCTGCATGTACAAAAACTGCCACATCTGTAATAGAAGAGAAGATGTGTACCAGATGGTAGAGGGTGCACAGAAGACAGAGAGAGTTGCATAGAGCAGGTATATCAGAAGAGAGCTCAGAGAGCAGAAGTGCTGAGGTGAGACAAAGACAAGGTAAAGAAGATATAGTAAGAGCTAGATAGAGTTTAAGAGGAGCTCAAACCATAAAGAGAAAAGAAATACCAATAAGATGAGATAGAGATAAGTATACTTAATAAGTAAACAGTGTGATCAGCATCATAAGGTAATGAAAAAACCAATAACAAGTATGTATTGTAATGCCTGCAGGCAGGCTACTGATGGCCATGGATATATGCTTTGATGGCCTTGGCAGTTCTTGGATCTTCTATATGTTTTATGATTGTGTGCCCAAATGATTTAGCTGTCAGGTTTTCTCTACCTCAGGATGCTGGTCATACTCTTACACACTGTATATGTCTTTCATGGCATCTTATCTTATCTTATGCACTGTAGACACAGGAATGAGCCAACACTAAGAATCAGGGACAAAGTGGTGATGATTGCAGAAGCAGTGTGATAAGTGGTGTGGCAACAGATGCCACAGAGTGATAGAGTGTGGTTAGACATTATATGGAATGTCTAAGGGTTTGCAGAAAGTGGGGATGTACTTGATATAGTGTGTAGGGAATAAGGTTCAAGTGGAGTTGCGAATGTGTGTTGTAAAAGTGTGTTGTGGGAGATATAAGTGGGTAGGTTTAGATAAGATAAGATATAGGTAAGAGGACATAATGAGGATGTATATTGACATGTGTGAGGTGGAGCTGAATGAAAATACATGAATATTCCAACATGCACTACTGGCTACTTGTGGTGCCAGTAGGCATCTTGCATGGATATATTTACTACATTGTTCCCCATTTGGGGTTTTTCTTGTTCTCTAGAGTAGAGTTAAGACTCCTCTCCAACCTTATCTTGCTCTTGCTAAGGTAGGTCTCTCTGTGCACCCTTCTTTCTTCCCTCTGATATGTACCTGTTCCTTACAGTCACACTCTCCTCTCATGTGTTGAGTGATGTCTTACTACAAGCTGGTTACTGTGACACACTTACAGACACTCTGGTCACATGAAATAACAACCATCATCTTAGTTCCCTTGCACATGGCCTGTGTTCATCATCATGTACCTCCTGTATTCTGTATGCTTGCTCTCTCTCTCCTTCATCAAATACTTTCTCCCTGGGAGTACCTAGTGTGGACCCCAGTCTCAATCATCACTTTTGTGTGCAGATGCACTCTATGCATGGTATCATTTTATCTGGGCCTTGAGGCCTATCATTGTTATCAGATTGTCTTTGTCTTGTTTGCCTCTCTGCACATCTTCCAACATTGGCAGTATGTAGTATGGTATGACTTCTATTTTACTTTGTCATATGGTATGTGTGTACAGCACCAGGACCCTGTTGTTGATACTTTCTATACTAATACCTACTTCATATGTGGACACTTTGACCTGGGCTGAGCTCTGACATGATGTACATACATGACTATGTATAAAAGGAGACCAGGGTGTGCCCCCTCTCCTCAGCAATTAGAGGAGCTATCATGCAGATACTGTGCTACCCAGAGTGTGAAGCTGACAGTAGTCAGGCTAAACAACAACCAAAACAAAAGACAAAAGGACAAGATGTGCTGACTAGCAGATATCCCAGATATATTAGAAAGGTAAAGATAAGAGTAGAGAACTGGTACTGTGCCTAGCAGATATCCTAGATGATCAGAACTGGGGAATATTGCTAGGAGTCATATAGTATATATAGTACTGGTTTATGAACTAGCAAAGGTCATGCAGTAACACAATAAATGATAACCCATGGCCAAAGGCCCTCATATGATGATGAGTAAGGTCTGCAGTAAGTTTGAGGAAGATTGGTGATACCCCACAGCAGTCATGAGAAGGCTGAGTGAGCATCCACCGTCTGGATGAGAAAAGAGTGATAAGAGGATCTGTGACAATATATAGATATGAGAAAAATATGGAAAATGTAGAGAAAAATGAGGGGAATAATAAGCAGCCTGACACAGAGCACACAGCTCTCATTGAAACATGGACAAAGTGGCAAATGGCAGATTGAACATTGTAGTGTAGAGATAGGCTTGTGAGCCCAGGTGGAGATAAATGAGCCAAGAGGACAACAGGCCAGAGGGCTAGAGAGACAGCTAGAGAGATAGCTAGAGAGATAGCTGTAAGATGAGAGAAGAGGTGTACCAGATGGTAGAGGGTACACAGAGAAAGATAGAGCTGCATAGTGTCAGAAGAGGGTTGGGAGAGGAGAAGAGATACTCACCTCAGCAACATGCAGAAGTGCTGAGGTGAGTAGATGATGAGGTAAAGAAGAGCAAGATAGAGTTGAAGAGGAGCTCAAACCATAAAGAGAAAAAGAAATAAGGATATGTAAGTATGTCCAGTGTGAGGCCAATGCTATTGTTGAAGTTGAATAACTGAAGAAAGGCTAAAACAAACAAAAGGAACAATCATGCTTCAACTAGTGGATATCCCAGATATATTAGTATGGTAACAGTGAGAGAGGATAGACACTACTGTACCTAGTGGATATTCCAGATGATCAGAACTGGAGAATATTGCTAGGTGTCCTACAGTATATATAGCACAGTGCTCTAGGGCAGGCATATGGACTAGCAAAGGCTGTGCAGTAGAGTTAATAATAATAACCAATTAGAAAGAGGATGACTGATGTCCACAGAAGGTGTGGGAAAGATTGGTGATACTCTGCAGCAAGTGTGAGAAGGTTGAGTGAGCATCTGCAGTAATAGTGAGAAAATGAGTCATAACTACTTCATAAATGGACCAATCAGAGACCAAATGATAGGTGTGTCATTGGCTGATAAAGTTGAACAAGAAGAATGCATGACTGTGAGAATCTGTTATGAGGCACTTGCTTTGGCACCTCATAACATTTTTACTTTTTACTTTTACTTTTATCTTACTTACTATAAGCATAGTATTAACTACAGCTTGAGCTTAGCTCATACTTATAGTAAGGACTATATCTTTCATTTCCTTTATAGTACTATAGTATTTACATACTAAGTTGTGAGTTTTACTCCAAGGACTTATCTTTTCCTTTTATCATCCTTTATTTATTTACATTTACTTGCTAAGGACTATCACTATACAATTAGCAAGGACTCATCCTATCTTGTCTTTATTTGTCTTTGTTTATCTCTCATTCCACTTGCACTTGTCGCTACTTTACTATAGCTTACTATGGACATGACTTAGTCACATGACATCATTGATTGCTGCACAATCATCATTGATCTGTGAACTTTATTACTTTGTACTATCTTTAGGACTCATCTTTTGTATAAGTAGTTGAAAGACTGGCCATCTTAAACCCCAGTCTTGTCAACTTCACAATCTAGGGATCCTCCTAGACTGTGCTTGATCTTGCTTGCCTTTCTCTTGCTCCCACCACTCTAAGAACTAAGTCTAAGAACTCTAAAGTCACCTTAAGTGTTGCCAAGACATCTTAAACTCATCACACTGGATCCTTGTTTAGTCATTGGTGGAATCATCCTCATCACTATCTTGTTGATCCCTCTCTTCATCATCATCAGGAACATTTATTACACAATACAAGTGCATAACAACTACCTTGTTACCAGGGGTATAGTTATCACAAACTTTCCCTAAGACTGTCCAATAGGCTGCTCTTAGCAATATATAGGCAACCTCCTTGACTGGTTTCAGCTGGAAGATTGCAACCCTACAACTACACCTCTGCCTCTGGGTTCAACACCCACCAAAGCAGACAAAGACTACACTGCACCACCTTCTCTCTGCAATGACTACCAGCAGATGATTGGGTCTCTACTGTATGCTGCTATCATTTCATTCCCCAACATCTCCTTTGCTATCATGAAGCTATCCCAATTCCTGTTGAACCCCTTACTGCTACACTTGTCCCTTGCATGCCATGTCTTTCATTACCTCAAAGGGACTATTCATCTCTGCATACACTATGGTGGAGACCACAGTACCAGAGTTGTTGGGTACTCAGATTCAGATTGGGCAGCAGATAGGGATGATAGGAAATCCATCAGCACATACATCTTCCTGCTTTGAGGGGGAGCTATCACTTGGATGTCACAAAAGCAATATACTGTGTCTCTTTCATCAACTGAGCCCAAGTGTATGTCATTGTCCTAAGCCACTGCACAAGGGATGTGGCTGTGTTCACTATTTCAGGAGATAGGTTTCAGTTTCTCATTTCTGCTTCTACTTTATGGTGACAACAAGGGCTCTATAGACATTGCCACTAATCCAGTCATCACTCATGGTACTAAACATATTGACAGTATGCATCACTGCTGACATCTTGGCTAAACCCTTGTCTTATCCCCTCTTTTCTTCCCATTGCTCTGGTCTTGGGTTGGTAGAGTGTGTCTCCAGTATGGGGGGGTGTTGACAATTATACACTGACTAAGTAGCTCCTTCCTTTTCTGGCAAACTACTGTACACATATGCATACTACCACACACATTCATACACACTGTGAGCTGTACTCCTTACCCTGGCCTGTGTACTATTATACTTACTATAAGTAGAGTATAGCATCCCCATGTAACAATAAGAACTCTTTCACATTCTCCTCTCACACATGGCCAGTGCTCAACACTAGAGTGCTGAGGTGGTACAACAAAAGGATGCAGGAGATATAGTAAGAGCAGGATAGAATTAGAGAGGAGTCCAAAAAGGTGAAATACTGGCACAGTATGTGGCTGGTGATGAAAGAGATAAGATAAAGGTAAGACATACTCAAGATATACTAGTGTGCTCAGTGTCATATAACAGTGGGAAATCAACAACAGGAAGCAAAATGTCCACCATGGATTTTATGCATGTCATCCAGAAAGGATCAGATTTGCTATTGTGGCTCAACAAGCTATAGCTTTTGGCAATACAGAGGCTGATGATGACAGGCCATATGTGGGAGGAGAACTTCTGAGTTCTTGTTTGTTATAATTGTAACTATGAACTACTTATAGTAATCTCTACAGTGCACAGACCATGTTGAGTAAGATGAGAAATGTGTGTATGTATGTGTGTGTATGTTTGTGAGTGTATAGTACCAGAGATGAAAAAGGAAGGAGCTGTGTAGTCAGCATATATGAATGTCAACACCCCCCCATGCTAGGCACATACATACATCAAGATAGTCCAAGCCCAACATGATGAGAAGAGAACAATTGAGAGACAGGGGTTTGGTGAGAATATCAGCAGTAACAAGAGAAGAGGGAAGATGATGAACAGAAATGGAATTGGATGAGACACACTCCTATATATAATGATGACAAATATCAATGTGTTTCATGCCATGAGTGATGACAGGGTTAGTGGCTATATCAATTGAACCTTTGTTGTCACCATAAAGTAGGAGAGGTGAGGAAAAGGGGAATCCTATCTCCTGAAACAATGAACACAACCACATTCCTTGCACCACAGCCTGTGACAGTGACATGTATTCCACTTCAGTGGAGGAAAGGGATACTGTATGTTGTTTTTGGGAGGACCAGGCAATGGCACCACCACCAAGAAGGAAGGTGTACACTCCAATAGACTTGCAGTCATCTCTATCTGCCACCCAGTCAGAATCTGAATACCCCATGACACCAGAGCCTTCAACACTTCCATATCATAAGCAGATCTCCATCATACCCTTCAGATAGTGCAGGGTGTGCTTCACAGATGAGAGATGGATGGAAGAGGGATTTGTCAGGAATTGGGAGAGCTTCATGACAGCAAAGGAAATGTCAGGCTGAGATACAATGGCAGCATACAGAAGAGAGCTGATGAATTGTTGGTATTCAGCTTTGAAGGAGGATGATGTAATGTAAGAGGAATCCACTTTTTGTGAGGATGATACCTGGAGGTAGAGGAGTAGCAGTGGGGTTACAGTCCTCAAGGTGAAAGTGCTCTAGGACATCACCTATGTATGCCTTTTGATCAATGGCTAGTGTGCAGCTGGAGCAATTGTGTGTGACATGTAGGCCACTGTACAATTTGATTTCTCCAAGATCAGTCATTTTAAAGAGTGATTGAAGTGTCACCTTGCAGTGTTTGACTTCTTTGAGGGATCCTCCTAGCACTGTGATATCATCAATGTAAAGGATGATGATGAGAGGCTTAGAAGAGGAGGTGGAGACATAGATCCCTGAGTTGGAGAATGTGCAGGTGAAGGAGAGGTCTAGGAGCACATCATTCATCTTGTGATGCCATTGGTGCAATGCTTGCTTCAGGCTGTAGATTGCCTTTGACAGGCAGCAAACCTTCCCCTCAGTGCCTGGCATAACAAAGCCTTGGGGTTGCTCCATGTAAATTTCCTTGAGAAAGGTGGATTTGACATCCATGGAGTGAACTTCCCAATCCTCAAGAGTGGCACTGGCAAGGAGAGATCAGAGTGACTCAAAATGTCCCACTGGGGAGAATAATTGATCCCATGAACCCCTTGGCTACTGGATGGGCTTTATAGCAACCATCAGACTTTTGTCTAAAAACCTACTTGTTGCCTATGAGATTGTAGTTCATCCTTACATGCAGAATCCCAAAGGTCTGTGTCCAGACTCATGTGGGCTTGTTTGAGAGTCAGAGGGTCACAGGAAATGATGTGGGAAAGAATGGCGGCAATTGAAGGGCTGCTCTGAGGTGTTGTGAAGATGTTGTCAGCATCATCAGACCCCCCCTCACTGAGGATGTCCACAAAAGTGTGTGGCCCATAGGAACCGTTGGCAAAACAGGTAGGGTGGTGACTGATCCACTGGGAGTGGCAGAGACCAGGAGTGTCAGGTGCATTGGCAACAGCCAGGACCACACAACACTGACCAGCAGGGGACACCCAACAATGCCCACTAGTCCATGAGATCTTCTTTGTGTGGTGTGATGTGATCCATGCATCCAGAGTCCAGCATCCAAGAGCTGGACTCTCCCACATAGTAGCAAGCATTGAACATTGAGGAGGAAGAAGACATCACATGTATGCTAGCAGTCCATCCCCTCCTCCAGATCCTTTATCCTTTCTTTTCTCCAGCTGTAACTTTACATCCTCCAGCATCCCATGCAATGTCCAACAATTCTCAATGGTGTGATTCTTGTGCAAGCAGTGCAAGCAGAATGAGTTGCCCTTTCTTCCAGAGTTGGAGTTCACAGTGTGTTGAAATGTGGAAAAAGTGGGATGCAGCACTGATCAAGCTTCTTCATCAAGGATGCAAGGACTGCACAAGAGAATGCATGCCAGGAAGATGGGAGAGCATTCAGTAAGATAAAACACATCTGTTGTTCATTAATGTCTACACTGGAGGTTGAAAGACATTCTTGTGAAACAAGAAGCACATTGAGTTGCATAGTAAGCAGGGAGTGCATGTTGTATTTGCAAGTGAAGAGTGATTGAAAATCAACAAACACAGTGATGAGCATCATGTGCACATAACACCAGAAAACAACCATCAGCAACATCAGGCAAACACAGTGACATTAATGTGCTGCACACAACAATCATCTGCAGTCACATCAATCACACATTTGCTTAGGCATCAGAATACAGGACTGGGTTCAGCCAATGAGAAGCAGGACTGATAGTGTGAGGTGCATGCTAAATAGTGAGGTCACAAGAGTAAGAGGAGGAATGATGGATGAGACAATACAAGGAGGATGTATACATGCTATCATGCAGATATCCCAGATGTATAAAGCTAAAGAACTATGTACAACAGAAGTGCCCTATATATACTGAAAGGTCTGGCACACAGACCATGTACTGTCACTGTAGGGCAGGCATATGTAAGTAAGATGCACAGTATCTGTGAGAAGTATCAGTAAGCAATGTGCAGTGTTGCATAGCATCAATAAGTGACTGTGGGAAATGTAGTCATAAGTGTTTAGTAAGCAGTCTGATGACTAAATGGATATATGTCATAGATCATCATGATAAGATCTACTATTGATCTGATAAGATGAGGTAAGATATCTCTAGTAGATCTTATGTGATAAGAGTAAATGAAATTGTAAAAAGAAAAGAAGAATGAATATGTTCTGACAGATAGGATGTATAGGCCAAGGCACAGTCCAGGCCCACCAAAGTAACCATGGAGTCATGAGTCATGAAGTCAGCATTTGGTGTGATTGGCACTTTTCCTCTTTCACTCATCCATTATAGTATGATACTTTATTTGTTCATGTCCAGACTCCACCTCATTTCAAATATCCCTATGATCAACCCTACATTGTAAATTTTCTGTCTTGTTTTGTTGTGCTCCAGCCTTGGAGCTAGACTTGTATTTAGATGGCATGTTGTCTATTAGAAGCCAGGAGATTTCCCCCACCCACAATTTGTCTCACCTCTCTTGTCTGAGTCAGATTGCAAAAAAGCATGTTCCACTCCTCCCTCCATGTGTCTCACAGTCAAGAAAGTGCACATACCTTGTAGGTCATGTTTATTATTGCATTGCATTCTCTATTATTCCCATTGTTGCATTTACAGTGTCACATTTCTGCCACATTTCCTCACTGTCACCCAGTTGTGTCATGTTATTGCACTACTTGCCCTAAACTACTGACTCTCTTTCCTTTGGTGTCTAGGGGATCTTATGGCTCACACCCTTCAGCATCTGTTGCAGTCATAATTGTAGATTCCTCTCACACACACCCACAGCACATATCAGTGGAAATTATTGTCTTCCATAAGTGTCTTTAAGCATCTCCCAGGCTCTGCATGTGATGATTGTGTTGGAGGCAATTATGACCAATGGTTGAGTACCACAATGCATGGGGGTGACAGCTTTTGTGGTTTTGTTGTTATTGTGCCATGTCTGAATCTTTTCTTGGTTTGTAGTGATGGTAACAGGGAGACCTCCTTCCACATCTTGAGTTTGAGTGATAGTGATGATGGATGGTTTTGAGATTGTATACCATACTTCCATCATTATGGGGGCTGATTTGACAATGTTTGCCCATTGATGATAGTCTTCTGCTCCTTCAAGTGTGAGGAAGGGAGAAGAGAGGAGAGCTGTGACCCTGAGTATGAGTACAGAGATGAGAGTGCTGCAGATGACCTGGGCAGGGCCCATAACCTGATGACAACAGGCCATATGTGGGAGGAGAACTTCTGAGTTCTTGTTTGTTATAATTGTAACTATGAACTACTTATAGTAATTTCTACAGTGCACATACCATGTTGAGTAAGACAAGAAATGTGTGTATGTACATTGTGTGTATGTATGTGAGTGTATAGTACCAGAGATGAAAAAGGAAGGAGCTGTGTGGTCAGTGTATACAAATGTCAACAGAAGCAGGAAACCAATGAGGGACCTCTCAAGATACCTTCCTGCATGAGATTGAGAGAACAATAAAATAAAACAAAATAATAAAGCTGCTGCATGACAGCTTGTCGATCATGCCAGAGTAAGCCCTGCTGGATGTGTATTCAACAACCCATATCATCAGATATCATCTAAAAAAAGGACTATGTTGAATACTATGTGTACCATGTGGAGTAAAAGACTTGATAACAACAATATTCACAAAAAGGTACTGTGATGCCCACATTTTTGTGAATTTCAATACAGTATCCTAGACAATTGTCATGAATTGTGAGAGAATCTCACTGGGCAGTGCTGCCTTGCTCAACATGATAAGATGAACACTTAGGCTTTGAAATTGTGCTTCCCTTGCACTCATGTGCCTGTTTACTTGGCCCTCACTATTAGGGTTAGCACATGAGAATGTGGCCAAACCTTAGTTTCAAGAGGAAAGCAGAGCTCAATGGGTGAACATTCGAGTGAGGGAGTGGAAGGACAAGCTGGCAAGGCTCAAGATACAATCGCTAAGATTTGAAGCAGTGTGTAGCTAGTACAAGATATATAAGAGGTTAGACTGGAGTTCCTCGTTGTGTATCAGAGGTTTTTATAGTATAGAAGAAAATAGTTATTCATAGAATACAAGGAACTTGAAGTATGGTGTAAGGCCATGGTTACAGGGTTGTGCCTGTAGTGGAGTCATTATGACTCAGCATGTGTCTGGGTATCCTACAATCAGAGAGATATGTGGAACACCATGCATGGCATAGGAACACTGGAGATGAAAACAGGAATCAGATGAAAGCAAAACAAGACAGTTGACTGTATAATGGCAACTAGCAGAGGTACAAGAGTGGAGAAGAACCAAAGGTAGAAGAGCAGGAACAAGAGGTGCTATCATAAGACTGTCATTCAAGTCCTTATATATAGTAGGAGGACTGGAATTTATGAGTGGCAGGAGGCATGTGATAATGGTATGGAATGTATGGGTGAAAGATGTGGTCATGACACATGAGAACCAGGAGGTGAAATGATGTAGGTGAGGATAGGGGGGAATATGATGTAGTGGAAAGGGCTGTCTTGGTTGTGTATGCATGATGAGTAGTCCTGGGGGTTACAATATGGTGGAAATTGTGGAATGGAACAATTGAAAGGAAAGAGAAAATATAAAGTCCTGACACTCACAAGGGCTCTCCATCTTGCTACACTCTACTGGAGTTTCTCCATCAAGAAACTGGAGATACCAATGATGGGTGCAAAGAAGATAGAACATTCATGATTATTGAATATGAAGTGGACACAAGTTTGGTAGGGAAGAAAATCAGATTTTCCATCAACTAGCCAAACTGAATTGCACTACAATACCCCCTACCTATTGGTAGTGAGGATAAACACTACACCATACACATAAATTGATCCATCTGTATTGTGAGTAGAAGGGTACATCCATAAATATGCAGGGTGACTGTTGGTTGACATCTATCATTCTATGTGGGAATGTTGCTGATTAACAGCAACAGTGTAATTCAGCAGGGCTGGAGTGCTGCATGCATCCCCCAATCAGACTTGAACATACTCAGCTACTCATATACAATCTATAATATCCAGGAAGGATGTGTGAAATTGATAACCAAATCTAACAGCAACCTGGAGTTCAATGGCATGCCCAGGAAATAAACAAAATAAGCACACACACAATACCTGTCAGGAACTGAGATCATGCAGTTATGTTTCAGTCTTTCTTTATCAGTTTCTCAAATGTTCCACTCCACTTGCATATGGTTGTGGAGTTGCATGGGGGCTGTAACCCCCCTTACTGTATATCTTTTGTTTCACTACTCCCCTTTCATATCTATGATGGACATTATATAAAGAACTCACTATGTGTTGAGGAAGAGTAGCTTAACCTCTTCCATTTTACAATTGTCTTTTGTACTCACTCAATTGCAGCTTTTATCTTGGTGTTTGTCTCAAAGGCTTTGGTAACCTGAATGTATAGGTGTTTGGCTGCTTGTGCATGCTAAACTCTAACATTAGGTTAAGCTCCCTTACTTTGACATGAACCAAACCTGGCTCCCCCATACCCAAACCCTCTACCTCCTAGGTTCTGTCTTCTTAGGAATAACAATGTTGTCTATGACAGACATCCCATTGAATACTTGGGCCTCCATACATGGAGAATAATTGGAACAGATGTCCATCTGGACAGCTCAGGAACAGAAGACCCTGATATCTCAGTTGCTAGTGTACAAGCATACACCTTTGACCCTATCACTCATACTCAGACCCACAACCCACTTCTGGATGGTATTATGACTACCCCTGGTATGGCCCCTGCATCCCTTCTCCCCATCCCTTTTTCTGCACCACCAGAACTCTTCCCACATCCAGAACCATAAGATGTCAATATGACCTCTATTGCTCCCAAAGCACAATTTTTGAAAATCAACAAACATGCTGAGTTTGATGGAAGTAAGAAAAACTTCCGAACCTTTTTCCTAGCCTGCACCAAGTACCTTCTAGCCTATGACACCATACATGCATCCGACATACAAAAAGTCTTGTTTGTTTTATCTTTTATGACTAAAGGGACAGCTCAAGTGTTCAATGATTGATACACCCTTGAACACCTCACTGGCACTATCTTCCCTACATACACTGACTTTGTCAAGGAACTCAAAGCAGAGTTTGAAGACCCACACAAAGTATGACAAGTGTTGATATGTGCTGTGCCGGGCTGAAGGGGAAAGGTAACCACAACCACAGCAATTGCCAGAGGGTGTGAGCCATAAGGTTCTCTAGACACCAAAGTAGAGAGGATTAGTAGTTAAGGGTGATAAGCGCAATAGTGTGACTCGACTAGAGCTACAAGAGGAACACGACTTGGGTAACAAACCAGTGATATGATGCAATGGAGAGCACAATAGAGAATCCAATGTAATGGAAACAAAATGTGATGCAGTAGAGAACGCAATGCAGTGCAATGCAATGGAGAATGCAATGGAGAATGCAATGGAGAATGCAATGGAGAATGCAATGGAGAATGCTACGCAATGCAATGATAGACACGACTTACAGGGAACACACACTTTTCTCAATAATAAGACATGTGGAGGGAAGGTTGATATGCACTTTTTGATTATGGACTCAGACAGGAGAAGAAGTCAAATTGAGGGCGGGGGAAATCTGGGTGTTTTCAATGGATGATGTGCTATCTAAATATAAGCCTAGCTCCAAGACTGGGGCACAACAAAACACAACAGAAAATTTACAGTGTAGGGTCGATCATAGGGATATTTGAAATGAAGTGGAGTCTGTATGTGAGTGAATAAAGTATCATACTATAGTGGATGAGCAAAAAAAAGGAATAGCGCTGATTGCACCAAATGCTGACTTCATGACTCATGCCTCCATGGTTACTTTGGTGGGTCTAGACCATGCCTTGGCCTATTCATCCTATCCCTCATCGGCTGACCCAGTATTGTTTTCTGATGCCTGTGTGAATGCATGATTACAGCAACTGTGGATGATTTTTGCATGCAGCATGTTAATGTCGCTGTGTTCACCTGATGTCACTAATGGTCATTTTTCTGGCGTTACGTGCATGTGATGCTCATCAGTGTACTTAGCCCTTCAACAACTTAGGCAAGGAACCCAGACAGCAGAGGAGTATAATGCAACCTTCCTTTCTCTCATTCATGAAGCCACCATCCCCAATGATCATACTAAATTGGATTACTATGAACAAGGATTGAATTCAGGTCTTGCTGACCATATCTACAACTTGGAAGTCTTGAAGATGTTAGCCAGCTGGATGGAGAGAGCAGTGGTGATGGATATGCAGTGGCATGCACGTAAAGAACAAAAGAAGCTTTGTCTTCCCTTCTCTTCTTTCACTACTCCTATGACCCCTCATCAAGACTCAAATGCTATGGATGTTGACAGGTGTCGACAAACCTTTACTCCTCAACCACAACTCCAAAAGCTGACAGAAACTGAAAGGGAGAAATTAAGAAAGGAGGGCAAATGCTTTGCATGTCAACAGGCTGGTCATATGGCCAATCAATGCCTAACAAAGACAGCCACTCTGCATGTTCAAATAATAGGAGAAGAACCATCTTCTTCTACTCTCCCTCCATCTATCACCAACCCTCATGTTTCATATACACCTCCCCATGTC
>QLPN01021893.1:1665-21289 GCA_003314395.1 Albatrellus ellisii
TGCGCAGTAAAGCGCAGTGAGTACGCGTCCATAAGTGGTTCAGCCACAAGCATGAGATGAACATGAAGTAAACAAAGGTAAATAAGAGCGAGAAAAAGGAGTCCTTGCTAATTGTATAGTGCTAGTCCTTAGCAAGTAAATGTTATAATAAATAAAGAAAGATAAAAGGAGAAAAGATAAGTCTAATATAGTACCTGGAGCTATGCTCACACTTAAGTATGTAAATACTTAAGTACTATAAAAGAGAAAAGAAAGGATAAGTCCTTACTAAAGTAAAGTGGAGCTAAGCTCACACTTGTAGTAATAATACTACACTTTACTTAGTAAGTAAAATAAAAGAAACAAAAAAAGAGAAAAAAGAAAACCGTTACGAGGTGCCAAAGCAAGTGCCTCGTAACATCAGCCCTCTCCCCTTTTTTGGACATGTCTTTGCTCAAAATATCATTTGTCTTGTTTGTCTTTGCTTGCCCAAGCCTGTGTGTACAGTTTAGTCATTGGTGGTATCATCCTCATCACTATCTCATTAATCCCTTTCTTCATCATCATCAGGAACATTTACCACACTCATCAAGTGCATACCAACTACCTTGTTACCAGGGGTATAATTATTGCAAGCCTTCCAAAAGTCCATCCAATAGGCCACTCTTAGCATATAGTACTTTGAGTTGAACTCACAACTTAGTATGTAAATACTATAGTGCTATCAGGGAAAAGACATTGAGTCTTTACTATAATGTGGAGCTAAGCTCACAGCTGTAGTTAATACTACACTTATAGTGAGTAAGATAAGAAAAGAAAAAGATAAAGGAAAAAACAAGTCCATTACAAGGTGCCTAAGCAAGTGCCTTGTAACAGGAACCACCATGAGGAGGCAGTAAGGATTGTAGATAAGATAGAGGATTAGATATGATCAAGATAAGATAAGATAAGATAAGATAAGATAAGATAAGATAAGATGAAAGGAGTCATATCAATGCTTATCTATAGAGAAACTAAAAGAATGTAAGTAATATAAAGTAAAAAGATGGTAAGAGATAAAGTCAGTGGTAGGAGTCTGACACTAGTAGGACCAACTGCCCACTGCCTTCAACATGTACTAGTCAGAAGTTGAAGATGCTGTGAACTGACTGGGGTGGGGAGTATATGGGTACTACTTTCAAGTCCACTCTGGTGCAAAATGGCATCACTCACCAGCTCACTATGCCCTGTTCTCCTCAGCAAAACAGCTGCACTGAGTGATGGAACTGGATGGTGCTGGACTCACAGTTGGTTTCTGGGAATTTTCATACACACTGTCATCCACACTTACAACTGGTTGCCTGTGAGGTGACTGGGGTGGTCTACTCTGTGTTCCTGCTGGTTCCAGGGTGATGTACCCAACATTTTTCACCTTTGCATTTTTGGGTGTCAGATGTTTGTCCACACAGAGGTGTCACACCACTCCAAACTCAACCCCTGCATGAGGTCCATGACCTTTGTTGGATACAAAGATGTAACTCAGGGCTGGGTGTTCTGGGACTACCTTACATGCAAAACTGTGGTCATCCAGGATATCACTTTTGATGAACTTGCCTTTCAATTGCTACCTGAGTCTTCAATGCTGGTTCCCTCCCTTTTTCTGTACCAGCACACTTTGACCCTCAATGATGGTGCTGGTGGGAACAGTGATGATGATGTATGTGACAGCAACACACAGTTCCTCCTGTAGGAATATGCCCTGCCTGTAAAAGCTCCCACAGGCATGCCAGACATTCCTGGACCTACTGTTAACATGGTTCCCCCACTTGTAGTTCTAGAGTGAGAAGCAGTGCCTCTCACTAGTACCTCTGACTGTGCACCTACTCCAGCCATGCCTCCATCCACTCCACCACTGCCCACTGCTCACCACATGACCTGCATGTGTCCTCATGTTGCACCTGAGCCTCACACTTCACCTCTACCACCCACCTTTCCCCCAGCTTGGTTTTGGCAGGACAACATGCACTCCAGTTGCCAGCAGGCCCATGCTGAACTTCTTGGTGATGGTCCAATCCTGCATCCTTCACACTATGCTCCTCAACCAGCCTAGTTTGCTGACAGTGCATACAGTTCATGGTCAGTTGGGGACATTGAGCAAGGGGGGTCTGATGATGACAAGGACATGTTCTCCATACCACATGTTGAACATTCACTCTCTATTGAAACATGGGCAAAGTGGCAAACAGCAGATTGAACATCACAGTGTATAGATAGGCTTGTTAGCCCAGGTGGTGGTAAATGAGCCAAGAGGACAACAGCCCAGAGGCCTAGAGAGATAGCTAGAGAGATGGCTGTAAGATGAGAGAAGAGGTGTACTAGATGGTAGAGGGTACACAGAGAAAGAGAGAGCTGCATAGAGCAGGTATGTCAGAAGAGGGTTGAGAGAGGAGAAGAGATACTCACCTCAGCAACATGCAGAGTACTTGGAGCTAAGCTCACACTCTAGTATGTAAACACTAAATTATTATAAAGGAAAAGAAATGGAGTCCTTACCATAAGTAGGAGCTAAGATCAACAACTGTAGTTAATACTACACTTATAGTAAGTAAGATAAAAGAAAAGAAAAGAAAAGAAAAAAACAAGTCTGTTATGAGGTGCCTAAGCAAGTGCCTTGTAACACCAATAGGCTGCTCTTAGCACTTACAGAAAATTTTCCTTTGCATAGTTTTTTGTAAGTAGGGTCTGCCTGTATCATCCCTGAGTCCCACCAGAGGTCTGTGTGGTGCAGTCATGCTATTTGTACATGCAGGCTTGGGCAAGCAGTGACAAAGATGATTGATAGAAGCAAGGTAAGTGTTATGAGGCACTTGCTTAGGCACCTCATAATGGACTTATTTTCTTTCTTTTTTCTTTCTTTATATCTTACATACTATAAGTGTAGTATTAACTACAGCTTGAGCTTAGCTCATACTTATAGTAAAGACTCCATCTCTTTCTCTTTATAGTACCACAGTATTTACATACTGAAGTTGTGAGTTTTACTCCAAGTACTATAAAGACTGATCTTTTCCTTTTCTTTTGTCTTTTTTATTTATTATAACATTTACTTGCTAAGGACTATTACTATACAATTAGCAAGGACTCATCTAATTTCATCTTATTTATCTTTGTTTATCTCCCATTCATTTCATGCTTGTGGCTGAGCCACTTACTATATTCATGGACATGTTTTAGGTCATGTGACTTTGTTAATTGCTGCACAATCTTATTGATCCATGAACCTTAGTTACTTGTACTATCTTTAGAACTCTGGTTTTGTATAAGTAGTTGAAAGACTGGTGGTCTTAAACACCAGTCTTGTCAACTTCACAATCTAGGGATTTTCCCATACTGTGCTTGACCTAAGCTTGCTATAATCTTGCTTTACTCACTAAGAACTAAGTCTAAGATCTCTAAGTCACTCTAAGCATCACTAAGATATCCTAAAACTCATCACTCTGGATCCTCATTTAGTCATTGGTGGTATCATCCTCATCACTATCTTGTTGATCCCACTCTTCATCATCATCAGGAATGTTTACTACACCTATCAAGTGCATACCAACTACCTTGTTACCAGGGCACAAACTTTCCCTAAGACCATCCAATAGGCCACTCTTAGCAGTAAGCATATCTCCATAAGGGGAGAGTGTGGCTAACATCAGCTGCAGCAGACAGAGAGAGACGTGAATGCAGTAAGGCAACAGGGAGAGTGAGGATAGAGTAAGATGGGAGTAAAGGAGTATTCACTCAGACAAATGGTGAGATGTCTGAGGAGGTTGTAGGTAGATTGTCCATCTTAAGTACTGTATGTAAGTAGGGTTGAAGTGGAGTTTATAATGTGAAGTACAAGGAGCTCCATAGTGAGAGGGATGCATGTTGTCCCAGTGTAGTGAGCTGGGCTTGGAATAGATCATGAAGAAGTGATGGTGGTCCAAGGAGATAGCATATACGTGATGTGTACATGTTTTAGTGGGTAATGTGTATGTGCATGGAGAGAAGGAGAGGAGCCAAACAAAATAGTATAATATGCACAGATATTTCAACATTATTCACACTGTCACACATTTGCTGTTGCATGTCACTGTAATCTCTAACACTTTCTACAGTTGGCTGTGCTCTATTTCCAAGCAACCTCCTTCAATACATACACCATGCATAGTATGCACATTGGATATCTTCCATTCACAGCATCATCATGTGACTGATAGACCTTACTACATGCAGTGTACAAGACCTGGTCCACAACGTGTCAGACTCCTATCACTGACTTTATTCCCTGCCATTATTATTTCCTTTCTTTTACTTTCTTTTATGTTTTACTTTTGATATGATTAGATTAGATCATCTTATCGTACCATCTTATCTGATCTACATCTAATCCTCTATCTTATCACAGTCCTTTCTGCCTCATGGGAGGTGGTTCTCACAGATGCTGTGCATCTGTCAGCAGTACTCCTACAGCTGCTGTGCTCTAGTTACTGATAGACCTGCCCTTAGTTACTGTGCCTGGTCTGTGCATGTGTTCCAGTACTATAAATAGTTAGGTAGCTAGATGAATAGACCCCAGCTTGTTACAGCTGGTTCCACCCTTTCTACTTGGCTGAGTCCTCTCACCCCTTGGCCTGGTTCCAAGGCAGCTCCCATTTAGTCCTCTTAAGGAGGCAGGGATAAATCAGGAGTCATGAGACATTCACTACAATGCCCATCACAGGTTTGTTGATCCTGACACAATGTGGCCCAGGACACCTACACAGTTCAGAATTTGACTTACATTGAAAAATAAAATAAAATAAAATAAATACTGAAACTGGCTTAGTCAGTTATAGCTTGGGCCCTGGCAATAAGATCTCCAGTATCAAGCAAGAACTGACATCCTGCCTCCTGACCAATATCCTTACCTGTTGATATGCATATGAGCTGACTATACATCTCTTTCCTTTTTCATCCATAAGTACTATACATACACATACTCACACTCACACACATACACATGGTCTGTGTGTTACTGTTGAACATCCTGTACATCGCTATCAGTCTTACATCACAATTTTGTTCAGCATTCCTCCCATCACACATACTTATGTACTTATGACACATTTTCACTTCTCCACAACCCCACGGGGTTTCCTCCCACTCTCACACCACTCATACTCTGGACAATGCCCATCCTACCCACTTCTAGACATCCTTGTATTCCAGCACTTGCCTCTCCACCCTAACCCTAACTTTACTTCACAATACTATATGAGATACAGCACATACAATACAACTCCTCAGTTATTGTCTTACACACACTGAGTGAGTACTCCACTTCCTGCATCTTATTCTCACTATGTCTTGCATACCTTGCAGCTCTATCTCTACACTGTGGCAACCTACTGTTGTCCACATCACTTTCTACCACTGCAGTATAATGCTGCTCATGTTCTCCCAATGTAGGAGTTACTTAGACTTGCTGCTTATGTTATCTCTTATCATCATTGCCTGCCATAACCTGCATGAACAGTTACTATAAGTAGTCCATAGTCACATTTAGAACAATAAGAACTCAGTTAGTTCTACTCTGCACATGGCCTGTTGTCATCATTACCATCACTTGCTACTGGGTTCTGCCATACAAGCCTGGCCTTTGGAACCCACACATGGCATGGGAACACTCAAAAGTGGACAAGGAGAATTGGGCTGGAAATAAATCAAGACAATTGGCTGTATAACAGCAGTCTAGACCAACATACAGGAAGTAGAGATGGATGTTGAAATACATGGTCAAACACTTGCAAGATGACACATTTGTCCTACAAGGGGGGGGGGTAAAAGGTAGGGCAATTGCACAAGGGTGTACACAAAAAGTAACTAATCTTTATATCCTGGACCCTGCATCCACACTGCATCCATTGATTGATGAGCATCACATGCATGTAACACCACAAAATGACCATCAGTGACATCAGGTGAACAGTGACATTAACACACCACATGCAACAATCATCCAGTCACATCAATCATGCATTTGCTTAGGCACTGGAAAAATACAGGACTGGGTTCAGCCAATGAGGAGCAGGGCTGATAGGACATATAGGCCAATGTTTGGTCAAGGCCTACCAAAATAACCATGGAGTCATGAGTTGCAAAGTCAGCATTTGTGATTGGTGCCTTTCCTTTTTCACTCATCCTTTATAGTATGATACTTTGTTTCTTGTGTCCAGACTCCACCTCATTTCCAATCATCCCATGATCAACCCTGCATTGTAAATTTTCTATTTTGTTTTGTGGTGCTCCAGTCTTGGAGCTAGATTTGTATTTAGATGGCTTGTTGTCCACCAGAAAAGAATAGATTCCCCCCCACCTGTGATTTGTCTCCCCTCTCCCATCTGAGTCTCAAAGCAAAAAAGTGCTTTCTGCTCTTCTCCCTATTAACAACTAAATCTCTACCTTTCAGTGTCTAGAAGATCTTATGACTTGCACCCCTCAGACTTGTTGTGGTTGTGGTTGTTATCCCCCTTCAGCCTACTGCAGCACATATCACCATGCTGTGAGATTACATAGGCTCACACAGACCATGCCTGATTTCCAATCAAGGAGAGGCACAATGAAAGAGCAGAACAAGAGATGATGATCCTAACAGGTCATAGTTCAAGGTCTTATGTACTGCACAAGCAGATGGAATGCATGGAGGGTGTGAGGGGGAACATGATAAAGGGGTGATTGGTGGTATGACATATGGTGGTGAGTGACATGGTAAATGACATGTTATGGAGGGGAATTGTGATGAGTAAGCCTGGGGTTACACCTATCCCTTATGCTGTAAGTGGAGTGGGATACAAGTCGGAAAGTGAAAGGTGAATCGAGCGATCGGCGGATGTGACTCGATCGGAGAGGTGTCAATGGGTCGGGGCGGGAAGTTGGAAAGTCCGACAGATTTTATGAATATCTCATCGGGCAAGTGCTATAAGATCTGTGGTCTGTGGGCTCCCATCAGCAAGAACGAGTCCTTCGGCTGATCGCCTCGAAGTGTTCACATACAGCAATGTACTAGTGCACTACCTTGAAAAGCAAGAAATTTGACAGCAGGGCCAATACACAGAAGGGGGTGTACGAGGGGGAAATGTGACTGCTGTAGGATAATAGACCACTCATTTACCATACAAAACACTATAATGTAGGATATCAAGCAGGCACACAAGCCGTGATGATGGGGGGAGATGCAGTCGTCTGTAAGGGAAAGCGTTCGTGTAAGGTGACCATCGGCTTCTAAAAGCAAAGGGATCGGAGAGGGGGAGAGACAGGTGTCAGCGAGGACGCGAAAGCAATGGTTATGTACACGAGCGCGGTGAGAAATACGAAGGGATAAAGAGGTATGTGGCAACAAGCCTCTTGAGGCTAATAAAAAAAAATTATATGGCTACAGTTGCGGGAGTCAGCTCTCGCTCTCCATCTCCTTCTCAAACTTTTTCTTCATCACACTCACTAGAACAGATCAAATAATCAGTACCAGAAGACGTGACGCCCCAAACCACGCTGCCACCGACGCACCTTCGCGCGAGATCTGGCCAGACGACATCCACCCTTCAGGAAACGCAGCAACAATTTTTTGATACAGCACCTTGCGCAGGCCCTGCTCGCTCACCTGTGACGTCGAGCCCTCTAACGTGCTGCCGCCCCAAGATCCAAGTCAACAACGCATCCTTAACGCGGCCGCCTACCACATCAATCGAAATGTAAACACGCACTTTTTCTCGTTTTCGATCCGGCAGCACTCGTTGCTAAGACAGACGAGATTCCAGATGATGCCCTTCATCGCCTCCATCATTCGGTACTTCTTCACAGGTGGATGACTATCTTTGCCCTCCTTGCCATCAGCCCCGCGGCCCTGCCCATCTTGCTCCCCATCTCCCCCATCCCGATCGACGTCCATAGCATTAGCGTCTGCTGCCGGCTGCGCCACGGGCGTGCCCTCTGTCGATCCTATCCCATCTGTCCGCGCTTTCTCCTGCCTTCTCTCTACGCAATGTCAACATCTAGTCGTGCCCAGAAGAACAACGTGGATGTACGCACCCCATGCGATGACGCTTTTCTCCCACTCCTCCTGCGCGCGGGGGAAGCCTTCGTCCGCCATCACACGCAGCTCACTGAGCAGCTCATCCTGCCGTTGTGTCAACAGCGTTGTGTGGTCGTGGAATACCGTCCGCTTGATCAGCTTCTGTAAGGACCGCCACGTCCTGTTAGAAGTGCAGGGGGGAGTGCAATGAAGCAAGACAGAACGCACACTCATGGTAAACCGATTGTAAGGGAACAGTCGTGGCATCAGATTGAAGAAGTTGTCATCGTATTCGTTCAGACGTATCGCTTTGAGTGCAACTTGTGCCAACACGGGCTTCAACGCCGGCGGGAATTTGCCCTTGGTCTCCCATGATTCTGCTCCACACAATAGGACGCAGAAGTTAATGAGAAACATCATGATGGAAAGAATGCACACGCGCACCTTTTGATATCGCAACTTTCAAGCCCTGAATCGCCACCTCTAGCTCCGGGTGGAGCGGATGCTGTCGCACTTTCACGTTAATCATACTGTCGTAGTGCCTAGCTCGGAGACGATGCAAAACACGCACAATTTCCACAATCTTACGCTTCTTTTTGTTTACGCCCTCTGTGCCAGTGGCGCTCGCGCTTGCGCTGAGGCTTTTCCGTTTTTCACCGGTCTCTGCAACGTCGCCGTCATCGGAGCCAAGCGCGATAGGCGCGTCACGCGTGCCCTCCTCTTTCGCCTTGTCTTTATCGCGCTGTTTGTCTATATCCTTCCTTACGTGCATGTGCGGGAAATTGCTGGGACCCGCGATGGGCTCTGGCGGCGGAAGAATTGGCCGCCGCGACTTGACCTTCTTCGGCGTTGTCCTGTGACAGTATGCTGTGGATGAGCTGGGAGGTGAGGCGGAGCATGGGAACAGGAAACGCACTTGTCCTTGAGCAATGCAATCTCCCCGGAGGAGACGTAGAACCCCTGCTGCTTGGTCTGCGCAAAGAATGTGCGCTCGTCCATGGCGAGCTCGGAGTCGTCAATGAAGGGATCCGTAAGGTCGTAGTATTCTGTCGCGAGGTTCTTCTTCTGTTTTACATACAACAAGAATATCAAATGTAATCAACATCTCGCGTGTCTGCGCGAAGTGTGGAGAATAGGAATATGGTTGCGCGCGCGATAGCGCACGCCGTAACGGAGGGTGAAAAGGCGCACCTTCTTGCCTTTCCTAGACTTCTTCTTGCCGTCGCCAGCCTCAGTCTCCTCGCCGTCGCCGTCACCGTCACCGTCACCGTCGCCTTCCCCTTCGCTCTCGCTCTCGAAACGCTTACTCGCGGCCGGGGGTGTCGGGGGTCGTTGTCCCGTCGCGCGCGCGAGCGCAGCAACATCGACCTCGTAGCGTTCCGGCCCGCCGAGCACGATCTCGAGACGGACGGTCTGGAGAGGTGGCGGCGGCACAACCGGCGGGGGCGATGGGGATGGCGAGCGGAGACGGGATTTAGTTGACTTTGGTTTTTGGGCAGAGCGCTTGGAGGCGGGGGCGGATGCTGTGCTGGAGACAACGAGGGCAGGATCCTTGGTATGTGGATCGGGTTCGGGGAGGGCAGGGGTGGAGGTAGCGGAGAGATGCGAGGAGTAGTTGTTGACCGTGGGATATTTAGAAGAATTGGGGGAGGGTGTGGAGGGGATGTCCGAAGCGATCGGAGAGGGAGGCTTGGGGTCGACGTCGGCGTCCATGGGAGGTAACGTCGAGGATTGAATGAGAAAAAGAATTGAGGGAGAGGAGGGAGAAAGGAGGAAGATGCCTAAAAAGGCAAGAACTGGGGGAGGAGAGACGGAGAGGAGGGACAGACTGATGAGGCGACTTGGCCCAAGCGCAGACACAATCGATTCTCCGCTCTCTCAACGTCCTCGCTTCCGTCCTCATCAGCTTCCCCTCCTTCCTTTCCCTACTGGCGCGTATCTTCTTCCCCTTGCTGCCACGCGCTGCCACATCTCTCATTCTCTTTTTCCCATCACATGTTGCCCTGCTGGGTTACCTTCCTTCCATTGCTATGTATTCACATTCTTTCTGTCCATTGACATCTTCCTGGCTATACTACTCCTATATTCTGATATCGAGCGCCCGCAACACAGTACAACTATTTTGGTGGCACGTCCTAGATTATGTCACCCTTCTCAAACAGAACATTTCTCTTCTTGGCGTGGCTGGCCGCCTCTCCAACACCCGAGGCTTGAAACTCCCATCGCATATTAGTCCCCTTTTATAAAGGCAATCTGAAAATGTCAAGCTCATCCATATAGATCATGTGTGCCATCTTGGTTCTGTTCGCACCTCACCAAGGCCTGCAACCGGGATATGCTAGAATACCTGCACATGTTCGCACAATCTCGTCCAAAGGCGGTCCGTGCAGCTTCTGGTGCCTGGACGCATCTAATCTCTGTAACTGACCTCAGCAGAAGATATTTGAGGATGCACCTGAGGACTTCTATTCAAGTGTGTGTTCATTCTCAAGTCACCCCCCTTAAATCCCACGCGCCACACACATTTGTTATATGCACTTTACCATTTTCAGCGGCTACACCCGGTTGATCTTCGGCGTATGCTCAACCTCAGAAGAAACAACGAATGCCAAGAGACCAAAGACGTCATGTTATGCTCCGCTTTTCGTCACCTGCGTTCCTGGAGTGGCTTTCGCATATTCGAAGGTGCTATGCAATCTACATCCCTCGCTATTCATCACGCGACTCAGCTTATTGTGTGGCAGAACAACGACAACAACACGTTTAGGCTCCATCCGCTGTGTGCGCTGCCTACCGTCTTGCCGTACAGATGACGTTCTGCGTTCTCAAGCCCATCTTGAATTCCTTTTTTCTTGTTCCACTGGGGCAGAGACTCGCCCGACATATACAGCACGCCAGTGCAATCCCCGCGGCTTGCCTGGTTACGTAGTAAGTAACCTTCGCGCGCCAACACGCATACAATAAGAATGACAAGTAACCAAGACCCTGGAAGCGCCCGGGCCTGACAGGGCCAGACATGCGTGAAAAGGGAGGGTTCGATGATTCCCAAGGAAAATGCCAATGACCAGCTCGCTCATCCAGATCGCCGACCCAAAGACCCCGCTGACGAGAACCCCACATCCTCCCCCTCCCCACCTCCCAGATCCATCCGTGAGTGAGTGAGGAAAGGAATGTCGGTTTGCCGCCATAGTCGAGGGACAAACACATAATACAATGCCAAATACACTGATCGCAGCATGAGGATCGGAGAGGAGAATGGACTTAGAGAGGTCGCGTCCTGCCACCTCATAAAATGCGGGATCCGTTCATGAATGTGCTGAACATTCGAGCAAGAAGTCAGCGACTGTCTCGCGGGGTGCATTGAGTGCAGGACATCGGGCCGGTGCCACCCTCGTGATCCTGCTGTAGGTCCTCATATATACCTAGTCTGCAGCTGGAATAAGAGGCTCGCTCAACCTCTGCTCTTGTCGCTTGCCTTACTGTGTTGTATGGCAGAACAACGACAGCAACACGCTCAGGCTCCACCACACTGCTGTGTGCCCCTCCTCCTCACTGTCTTTCCCATACAGACAGTGTTTGCGTCCTCAAGTCCACCTTGAATTGACGGTGCTCATCTCAGCTTTCTTGGCTCTTGCTTTTCTTGGACGTCGCGTATAGCAGCGCTCGCATCCCACAAACTAGACGTCATAATCCAGAACAACCACTCTTTGATATGCTGTCATGGTCGCTGGGACGCATCCGGGACATGTTTGTGCTTTCGCTACATACGAGATGCACAAAACTTCAAGGGCAAGCTCTGGCTTCAAGCTGCATACCGAAAGTCTTTGATCGCTCAAGCTAAAACTCGGCTCGCACACCACCGCGCGCCCCGGGCATTCATCTGTGTGTCACAAAATTCGCCCCGTTTATAGCAGCGGACGTTTCCAACGGTATGAACCCTATCCCTCTCTCGCCATCATACAATCGCTTCAACGTCATCAGGGTCAATGTTGAGGGGTGACAGAGCAATCGCATCGACCTTGAGGGTATCGGGCCCAACGCCGCGCGTCCAAGTTTCTTCCTTCGCATGTGCCAGTGTTCTTATCGGGGATCGTGTGCATGGGCGGGCATGCACAGGGCGCAACGCTCCTCCCCTATACCTCGTCCTGCCCTGCGTCCCAGTTCGTTGGAGACTCGCTGTCCGCTGTGAGTACAGCACTGACGGTGTCTTCGGGTCAGCAAAGGCTCAGCATACTGATGTTCGGATAACTGGGAACTAGGTCTCGCCAGGGTTAATTTCTTCTGCAAGACGTGGTCCAGGTATGCCCCTTCCTCACCGGCTCACCGAGGAGTCGGTACCTGTAGAATGAAGAGAATATATTCTACAGGAGAAATAATGAGAAAACATATAAGATGAATGGCTTAGAAAGTAAGTACTGACCTCAGTCTCTTTGTAGAAGCCTAAAGGAAAAGAAAACTGTGCAAGAGAAATTTTCTGTCAGTAACAGGTCTGTCCATATTGTCCCTGAGTCCAGCCAGAGGTCCATGTAGCACAGCTGTGCAGTTGCACATTTGTGCATTTGCAGTGATGCACATTGATGTGTGCTGCAGTATTGTGATGGCAGAAACTACAACCACAACCACAATGATTACTGAGGGATGTGAGTTGTAAGATTCCCTAGACACCAAAGTTGTAATAGTTAGTAGTTTAGCACAATAAATGTGATAATGCAGTATGATGGGGTGACAAAAAAGGGAGATATTGTTATGAGGCACTTGCTTTGGCACCTTGTAATGGTTTTCTTTTTCTTTCTTTCTTTTCCTTTCTATTATTTTCCTTACTATAAGTGTAGTATTAACTGCAGCAGTGAGCTTAGCTCCTACTTATAGTAAGGACTCATTTCATTCTTTATAGTATTACAGTATTTATATACTGTGCTGTGAGTTACTCCAAATACTATAAAGACTTACTTTTCCTTTCTTTTATCTTTCTTTCTTTATTACAACATTTACTTGCTAAGAATTATTACTATACAATTAGCAAGGACTCCCTTTTCTCACTCTTATTTACCTTTGTTTACATCATGTTCATTTCACACTAGTGGCTGAGCCACATGACTTACAAAGGATGCATATTTACTATGTGCTACTGCACAACTTTACTATACTTAGAACTCTAGTTAGTATAAATAGTTGACAAACTGGTGGTCTTAAACCCCAGTCTTGTCAACTTCACAATCTAGGGATTCTCCTTTACTGGGCTTGATCTAAGCTCACCTTCCTCTTGCTTCCTTCTAAAGAGATCTAAGTCTAAGAACTCTAAGTCACTCTAAATGTCACTCAGACTTCCTACACATGTCACCCTGGATCTCCAATTAGTCATTGGTAGTATCATCCTAATCACTATCTCATTGATTCCTCTCTTCATTGTCATCAGGAACAGTTATTACATCTACCAAATGCATATCAACCACCTAGTTACCAGAGGTATTATTGTATCAGACCTTCCCTAAGACCAACCAATAGGCCACTGATATGTGCTGTGCTGGGCTGAAGGGAGAAATCAACCACAACCACAACAATGCTGGAGGGTGTGAGTCGTAAGATTCTCTAGACACCAAGGAAAAGGGAGTTTTAGTAGTCAAGGGTGATAGCGTGACACGATTAGGGTGACAGAAGGGAACACAATTCCTGTAACAGACAGGCAATATGGTGAGATAAGGGGAACACAACACAATGGAGAATGCAACTGGATGCAATGCAATGGTGAAGACAACGCAAAATAGATGCAACCTACAAAGAATGTGCTATTTCCTTGCAAATGTGGACATGCGGAGGGAAGGTTTGGGCATGCTCTTTCACTTGTAATTTGGATGGAGAGAGGAAGTGAAATTGTAGGTGGGGGAAATCTGGTCTTTTTCGATGGATGATGTGCTATCTAAATACAAGCCTAGCTCCAAGACTGGAGCACAACAAAACACAACAGAAAATTTACAGTGTAGGGTTGATCATAGGGATATTTGAAATGAAGTGGAGTCTGTATGCGAGCAAATAAAGTATCATACTATAGCAGATGAGCAAAAGAGGAATAGTGCTGATTGCACCAAATGCTGACTTTGTGACTCATGCCTCCATGGTTACTTTGGTGGGTCTAGACCATGCCTCGGCCTATTCATCCTATCCCTTGTCAGCTGACCTGGTATTGTTTTCTGACGCCTGTGTGAATGAGTGATTACAGTGACTGTGGATGATTTTTGTGTGCAGCATGTTAATGTTGCTGTGTTTGCCTGATGTTGCTGATGGTCCTTTTTCTGGCATTATGTGCATGTGATGCTCATCACTGCTCTTAGCAGATATGACATGGATGTGACATGATAATTGCAACAATGACCATGCAGTAGTAGATGCAATGCTATGCAGTAATATTGCAATGCAGAAAATAACACTAAACAAGACACAATGCAGATGCAATGCAATAATAAATGCAACCTATGCTGTACATGCACTTTCTTGATTGTGAGATACATGGAGGAAGAGGAGGAATGTGCTTTTCACAATCAGACTCAGACAGGAGAGGGAAGGCAAATCATGGGTGGGGGAAAATCTATTCCTTTCTGACAGATGATGCACCATTTAAATACAAGTCTAGCTCCAAGGCTGGAGCACAACAAAACAAAACAGAAAATTTACAACATAGGGTCAATTATAGGGATATTTGAAATGAGGTGGAGTCTGGATGCAAGTGAATAAAGCATCATGCTATAATGGATGAGTGAAAAGGAAAAGTGCCAATTGCACCAAATGCTGACTTCACAACTCATGACTCCATGGACCACATCTCAGCCTATACATCTTATCAGTTCTGCTCCTCATCAGTCCAATGCCTAAGCAAATGTGTGATTGATGCAATTGTGGATGATTGTCACATGCAGTGCATTAATGTCACTGTGTTTGCCTGATGTTGTTGATGGTTGTTTTCCAGTGTTACATGCACATGATGCTCATCAATGTTCACTGTTGCACATCACTGTAAACTCCAACAATAAGATGGGCATATAGAGAGATAGAGAGATATGTGACAAAAGCACAACAGAAGAGGGACTAAGAGGCAGGTACTGTCAGAGTAGAGTAGAGAGAGTAGATGAGAGCCTCACCTCAGTCACAGATAAAGTGCTGAGATTTTAGGTGAGAGGAGAAAGAAGATATAGTAGGACAACTGTAGAGTTAGAGAGGGTTCTTAACTGATGAGCTTCTGGGAAAGTGGTGCTCACAACTGTGCAAGATGAGGTGAGAGACAATGGAGGTGAGATGAGAGATCGAGGAGCAAGTAACCAGCAAACTTGTACTCTGAGTCATGCAGGTGAGAGGAGAAGAGAACATCAGAAGTGATTTTTGGCTATCTTAGGCTGCTGGACTTACCCTTACATGCTCTTATACTTATCTCTTTCTTTATCTCATCTTATCTTTTTTTTCTCTTTATGGTTTGAGCTCCTCTTGAGCTCTATCTATATCTTCTTTACCTCATCATATTCTCACCTCAGCACTTCTGCATGTTGCTGAGGTGAGTATCTCTTCTCCTCTATCAACCCTCTTCTGACATACCTGCTCTATGCAGCTCTCTCTTTCTTCTGTGTGCCCTCTACCATCTGGCACACATCTTCTCTTATCTTACAGGCCTCATCTACCTCTCTAGTCATGTATGACATCAGGACTATGGTCCTCCTCTAGCTTTAACTACATCTTGGCCTACAAGGCTGTCTCTGTCTCAAAACAATCTGTTCACCATTTATGATATTGCCCATCTTTCAACAAGTGGTGGGTGTAAGTGTGACACAGTATAGTAGTACAAGAAAGTACAAGAAGATTTAACACCCCCCCTTACTGTGAGGCTGATGCTATGTTGAAGCTGAACAACTGATGAAAAGTTCAAAAAAAGTTCAAACAACAAAAAGGACAATTGCACTTTGACTAGCAAATATCTGTTATGAGGCACTTGCTTTGGCACCTCATAACAATTTGTTTTCCTCCTTTTTATCTTTCTTATATCTTACTTACTAGTAAAGCATAGTACCATGTACTACAGCTGTGAGCTTAGTTCCACTTTACTTAGTAAGGCCTCATCTCTGTTTTGTTGATGATAAAGGACTTGCTGACTACACACCTCCTTCCTTTTTCATCTCTGTATACTATACATGCATATACATCCACATACACAGATACACATGCCCTTGTATTATACTCTTCATGGTCCATGCAGTATGTTCATATACTATAAATACTAGCTACTTACATCAACAAGAATAAGAACTCTTTCAGTTCTCCTCTGCACATGGCCTGTCATCAACATGTTTATCCTTGTTTGTCTCTTGTTCATTTCATGCTTGTGGCTACTTACTTGTAGTTTACTATGGATGTGACTTAGTCACATGATCTTGTTAATTGCTGTGCAATCATTGTTGATCCATGAACCTTATCTACTTGTACTATCTTTAGCACTCAGGTTTTGTATAAATAGTTGAGAGACTGGCAGTCTTAAACCCCAGTCTTGTCAACTTTGCAATCTAGGGATTTTCCTTTACTGCACTTGACCTAAGCTTGTTACAACTCACTTCATTTCCAAAGAACTAAGCTAAGTCTAAGATCTCTAAGTCACTCTAAGCATCACTAATGTTGATGTGTCAGTAGGCTTAAGTAATGACCTCTTCCTCTTTTTGGACTTAACACTACATATACACACATATGCACACATATGTATACACAGTCCTACAGTACATGATGCCATGGTCTGTGCACCACTACACTTACTATAAGTAGTTAGTAGTAGCATGTAGATAGAATAAGAACTATTCAAGTTCCCTTTATGCACATGGCCTGCCTTCATCAGGTTATGGGCCCTGTCTGGGTCATATGTGTAACTCTTCTCTCTCTCCTTACACTTGCAATCAAAACTCTTTTCTATACTCCTTGCCTGATGTGCTCTCTTGTCTTACTCCACCTCATTCATCCCTCTCACTTGGTCTCCATCCCAAAAATCAACATCATCCTTGAAAATACTGACAACTATCACCAGTGGGCCAACATAGCCAAATCCACTCTCATCATTATGGGAGTATGGTACACAGTCACAAAGCCCAAGCCAATTCCCACCACCTCTATGATAAACATAGAAGGAAGACTACCCAAGACCACTATAACAAACATTGATGAGATACGGCTTTGGGAAGACAACAGCAAGATCACTAAAGTGGTCATTTTGATGCACTGTGGCACTCAACCAGCCACCACCATCGTGTCAGAAACTGTGACAGCATCCTGCACATGGGACTTGCTAAAATAAATATATGGGAAGCAATCGGTGATGGGAGTGTTCATGCAGTTCCAGTCCTTACTTACCTGCAAGTACAACATGCATACACCACTCACACCCCAACTCAATGCCCTACTAGTTGTACAGGAACAACTTGCTGCTTCTGGAGCTGATGTTTCTGAACAACAGATGTGCTTTGTTTTGCTCCACATGCTCCCAACTTCTTGGGGTCACTTCACATCCTCCATACTTGCATCCTCTGACATTGCTCATCTCAACCTTGGGGATATTTGTGGTCAGATCCTTGAAGAGGAAGCCAGGTCAAAACCCACTTCTGCACTCTCTGCCTTCCAGCAAAACATGGGGTCAGTGGGCCAGAATGCATCCTACTGCACCCACTGCAAATGCTGTAATCATACTGTGGAAACCTGTTGGGCTCTACATGGCATGCCAGACAACACCAAAGCTAGGATGGAGAAGAGGGGGAAGGATAAGGACAAAGGACCAGGGAGACAGCAGTGGGGGAAGTACTACATTAAATCATTTGTCTTCTGTCTCTTCAATCAATGCTTGCTACTACAATGGCTGCAGCCTCTGGATGTTGGACTCTGGTTGTACAGACCACATATCACCACATCACTCTGACTTTATGACCTACAACACTCTCTCATTCCACAGTGTCACTGTTGGGAATGGCTTGACAATAGCCTGTGTTGGCCAAGGATCCAGCACATGCAGTCACATTCTTCCCAATGGCATGACTGTTTCACTCACCCTTTCTGGGCTACTACATGTCCCTGGTGCATCCAGACACTTCCTATTGATCAGTAAATTGGATCAGCTGGGTTTTCACATAACATACAAGAACCAGACTTGCACCATCTCAAAAGGAACTCAAATGTTCAGCATCAGCTTCCTCAAAGATGGGACCTATTGGTTAAAGCTGGAAAATGTACCTTCACTGAATGCACACATAACTCCCTCCTTATGTCTCTGGCATGAACACCTTGGGCACCTGTCAGAGGCAGTTGTCTCACAGATCCAGCCATCACAACTGTCAGGATTCTCTCCACCTGACACTACCACCTCTCACTCCCCTTGCAAGGGATGCTTCCAGGGCAAGTTCCCTCATACTTCCTTCTGCATCTCTTGCTCACATGCCACCAAAGTGCTTGGCTTGGTCCATTCCAACCTGGTCAGGCCCGTCAGCACTGCAGCAATTAACTCTGGCCCCTTGTACTTCACTACCTTCCTGGATGACTACTCTGGTTTTGGAGTCATCTACCCTCTGTGGCAAAAGGATTAGCTTTTGGAAGCTCTCCAACACTACCTTGCCCACTCCCATATGCTTTTTGGTTGCTATCTGGCAATGCTCCATTTGGACTGAGGGTGGGGTTATGTCAATGCATCTGTCAGCAATCTGCTCCTGGAGATGGGAGTGGAGCACCAACAAACTGTGCCTTATTCTCCACAGCAGAACAGCTGTGTAGAACACTGGAACCAGTCTATCCTCAAACATGCTCTTTTGCTTCTTCATTGCACACATCTCTCTGTGGGTTTTTGGGAACATGCTGTATGCACCACCATCCATATGTATAATCTATCACCAATGCATTGCTTGGATTGGCTAACTCCTACTGCATTGTGGCCTCCTGGAGATACTCCTCCAGATGTCTCACACCTGCATGTTTTTGGCTGTTGCATGTGGGTTCACACTCCTGATCACCAGCAGAGCAAGCTTGAACCCCACTCACACCCACTCACACCCACTCACCTTCACCAGATATCAGTCCAGAACAAAGGGATATTTGTTCTGGGATAAGCATACACACTGCATTGTGACCAGCCACAACATCATCTTCCAGGAAGACATTTTTCCTGCTTTGGAGGCCACCATTCACCCTTCTGTTCTTGATGTCTTTCCACCACCTCCAACATGGACCAATTACACCTCTGCCAAAGACAGTGAATCTGATGGTGACTCTGATGATCCTGATCATGATGCTGGTCCTGGAAAGGTCACTGCTGTCCTTGTTGGTCTGCCTGCTCCTGCTGCCACTGCCAATGACCCTGTCAATGTGGTACATCCTTCATCACCTCTGCTAAGAGTGGCCTATTGGACGGTCTTAGGGAAGGTCTATAATGTTACTCCTGGTAACCAAAGTTTGGATCTGGGTTTGATGAACGTAATAGAGGTTCTTGATGACAATGAAGAATGGAATCAATGAGATAGTTATGAGGATAATTCCACCAATAATGATTTGAGGATCCAGAGTGACAAGTGTAAGATGTCATTTAGC
>QLPN01021895.1:0-37300 GCA_003314395.1 Albatrellus ellisii
GTTCATCAAGCCAACATCCAAACCTTGGTTACCAGGAGTAACATTCTAGACCTTCCCTAAGACCGTCCAATAGGCCGCTCTTAGCACCATCTACCCACCAATCTCATCCTTCATACCAAAGATGCTGGATCTGCAAGCACATGGGTCATAAAGAAGTTGATTGTCCTCAGTGACATGCCACCCCCTCAACCTTGACAATGTCCTACCCCATACCCACTTGTTTCTATGTTGTCCTGTCCCATGGAGTATAACCACAGTGGAGTCTCCTCACTGGAATATTATGACTATGAAGTCAACAAAGGACACACACATGATTAAGTGTATCACAGTTGCTACATGGTAGATGGGGGGTCATGTTACAATTCTCTTTTCTTCTGCTTACATTTACTGGCTTACTGTGCTGCAGCTTTACTTACAAATCATATCTTCTTTGTGCAGTTATACCAGAACATTCCTCTTATCATGATGTGGCCCTGTACTATATTTACTGTAGTAGAATATTCTAGGACCTACAGTTGTACCCTATATAAAGGGCCAAGTACTATACAGATACCCTAGCTTAGTCTCCTGTATCATACAGTTCTTACCTCCTGTCATCTTATCCTGGTTGTGTTCTCATTGCATGCTATGCTCTGAGTCTCTCCTGAATCTGTGTGATCATAGCCAGCTGTCTTGCCATACTAGATCATAACAGGTTGTCTTCCTCATCATCTACCACAACCTCTCACCATGCATCCAGAGCCTTCTCTCCATCTAGTGTGAAACACAGGCCATACATGGGAGTGGAATTAGAATAGTTCTTATTGTTGACATCTATATGCTTAAGTAACATCTCCTTCCTTTTTAGCTCAATACTGTACACACACTCACACATGCACATACATTGGTACACAGTTCAACAGTACATACTTCAATGGTCCATGCAGAGGTACCTTTTACTATAAATAGTTAGAGTAGATACATTGGAAGAATAAGGACTATTCAAGTTCCCTCTCATGCATGGCCTGTGCTCATCAGGTTATGGGCCCTGCCTGGACCATATGCGCACTCCTCTACTCTACCCTCACACTTGGGACTCTGCTACTCACTCTAAACCAACACACATATCTCTTAACCCTACTTGTCATCTTCTCTCTACCACATCCAGCCCTCTCCATCTCTGTTTCTAAAATCAACATCATGCTCGAGAATGCAGACAACTACCACCAATGGGTGAGCATGGTCAAGTCTGCCCTTGTCATCATGGGCATTTGGTATACAGTTGCAAGGCCAGAAGTCACTCCTATCTTATCCACAGAAGAAGTTGCTGGAGGACTACCTCAGACCACAATTACTAATGCTGATGAAGTGCAACAATGGAAAGACAACAATGAAATAGTGAAAGCGGTCATATCCATGCATTGTTCAACTCAACCCTCTACCATAATTGCTTCAGACTCTGTCAACGTGAACAGAGCCTGGTCCCTACTGAAGGGAATATATGGGAAGCAATCAGCCATCTCCACATTCATCCACTTCTAATTGCTACTCACCTGCAAATATGATATGCACACTCTGTTGACTCCCCAGCTTGATGCTCTCCTCATCACACAAGACTGGCTAGCAGCTTCAGGTGTTGATGTCACTGAACAGCAGATGTGTTTTATCTTGCTGCATGCTCTTCCCTCATCCTGGGGATGCTTCACCTCCTCTGTCCTCACCTCTTCCAACATATCACAGCTCAATCTTGGGAATATTCATGGACACATCCTCAATGAAGAAGCTTGCTCCAAACCTATATCAGCACTCTCCACCTTTCACAGCACTAACCCTGGCACCAACTCCAGCATGCTGATGTGTACTGTGGGTGTATAAGAGAGGAATCTACAATCACAACCACAGCAGATGCTGAAGGGTGCGAGCCATAAGATCCCCTAGACACCAATAGAAAGAGAGTTAGTAGATTAGGGTGAGAGACACAATAATGTGACATGACTGGGTGACAATACTGAGATATGATGGAAACATGGCACAACAATGGCAATGATGGAGACACATAACACAACATGACACAATAGAGAACACAATGGAGAACACAATGGAGAACACAAAGGAGAACATGAAGGAGAACACAACACAATGGAGAATGCAATGAAGGAGAACACAACACAATAGAGAATGTGATACAACACAATAGACACTCAGTGAAATTGATAACACAACTTATGGGGTGTGCACTTTTGCCTCAAGACTCAGACAGGAGAGGGGAGAACAAATTGTGGGCAGGGGAAATCTGGTCTTTTTTGATGGACAATGCACTATCTAAATACAAGTCCAGCTCCAAGACTGGAGCACAACAAAACAAAACAGAAAATTTACAACATAGGGTCAATCATAGGGATATTTGAATTGTGGTAGGGCCTGGGTGTGAATGAATAAAGGATCATACTATTATGGATGAGCAAAAAAGGAAAAGCACCAATTGCATCAATGCTGACTGCACAACTCATGACTCCATGGACCACATCTTGGCCTATTTGTCCTATCAATCCTGCTCCTCATCAGCCAAACCCAGTCCTGTAGTCCAACACCTAATCAAATGCATGATTAATGCAACTGCAGATGATTGTCATGTGCAGTGTGTTAATGTCACTGTGTTTGCCTGATGTTGCTGATGGCCATTTTTTGGTGTTACATGCATGTGATGCTCATCAACATGTCAAAACTCATCCTTCTGCACACATTGCAAGCACAAGAATCATACCATCAATATGTTAAAGGACAATAAAAGACTTGTGGGATTGCAACAGAGGGTACTCTAGACACCACACTAAGTGGGGGACTGAAGTCCAAAGTGAGCAACTAGAGAAAGAGCTAGTTGCACCACTGGGGACTCCTTTAAACTGTGCATAACTGTGGAGTATGAACCATAAGAGTGTGCCACAGGTGTGGGTAAAGTACAAAGTCAAACACATGAGCACAAGTAAAGATATAAGTAAATGTAACACAAAGTCTGGAAATCTCAAGATAGGAAAATAAGAAGAGAGTTGGTGAAGAACCTTATATAACAACATGATATGTATTGGGCACTACATGGCATGCTGGATGATGTGAAAGCATGACTAGACAAAAGGGCAAAGGATAAAGAGAAGGGGTCAGGAGACAATAGTGGAGGAAGTACTTTAAATCTGATGTCTTCAGTTTCTTCAATCAATGCTTGCTACTATAAGGCCCACAGGCTATGGATGCTGGATTCAGGTTGTATGGATCACATCACAATGGAACAGACAGATTTTGGAACTTATGAGCCCACCTCATTCCACACTGTGACCATAGGGAATGGTTCAACCATCACCTGTGTCAGGCATGGATCCTGCTCACACAAGCACACTCTACCTGATGGAACAACAGTCTCCCTTACCCTCTCAGATGTGCTCCATGTCTCAAAAGTGACTGGATGATTCCTCTCTATCAGAAAATTGGCAAGTCTTGGTTTTTGCATCACATACAAATGGACTACATGTGTAATATCCAAGAACAAACACATTTTCAGCATCAGTTTCTTAAAAGAAGGAATCTACTGGCTTGATCTTGCTCCTTCTGTGTCCTTGCATGCCCTTGCTTCTCCAACACTGGAAACCTGGCATCAGCATCTTGGACACCTATTGCATGCCATGGTCTCTCACATTCTTCTGTCACAGCTATCAGGCTTCACCATTCCTGCTGTGTCTAAAACAAACTCCCCTTGCAAAGGGTGTCTCCATGGAAAGTTTCTGAGACCATCTTTTCATCCCTCTCACATGTGTGCCACTAAAGTACTTGACCTTGTCCACTTGGACCTTATCAGCCCTGTTGGTGCACCCACCATCTCCTCAGGGTCACTATATTTCATGACATTTCTGGATGATTACTCCAGCTATGGTGTAATCTACCCCCTGCATCAGAAGGATCAGTTCTCAGATGCTCTCAAGCACTACCTGGCACAGTTGTGCATGCTCTTCAGCCACATGCCCACTTCTTTGCATTCTGATTGGGGTGGAGAATATGTCAACACTGTGGTTAGTTCCTTTCTTCTGGAACAGGGTGTGGAGCACCAGCATACCATCCCCTACTCACCTCAACAAAATGGATGGGCCAAATGATGGAACCATTCCATTCTCAACTGTGCATTGTGTTTGCTCCATCACATGCACTTGTCCACTGGGTTCTGGGAGCTCACTGTGCATACTGCCATACACACCTACAACCTCTCTCCAATGCATCACTTGGGCTGGCAGGCTCCTGCAGTACTGTGGCCGCCCTCAGACATTCCTCCAGACATGTCACACCTCCATGTTTTTGGGTGTCATGCATGGGTTTGCACCCCTGATCACCTGTGCAGCAAGCTGTCCCCTTGTTCACATCCTCTCACCTTTGTTGGCTATGAAGCCAGGACAAAGGGTTGGCTCTTTTGGGATAAGACAGCTCACCAGGTGGTTCTCAGTCACAACATCATCTTTGAGGAGTCTGTCTTTCCTGTGCTTGAAGCATCTGTAGCTCCCTCTGTCCTCAATGTTTTTCCACTTGCTCTGCCACCTCCTCCCTCAGACAATGATGATGATGGCACCTGTGAGTCTGACTCAGATGCTGATGACTCCAATGATGCTGGGTGTGTCCCTCCTGCCACTCCTCCCATGGCTGCTTCTGTGGAACCCACTTCCTTCACTCCTGCACCTCACCTGGGTGCCCTGCTGTCACTGGTTTCCCCACCTCCCATTGTTCCTCCTCTTCCACCTGTGACACCTCCACATTCCCCTGCTCCTGATGCTCCCCTGCCTTGGGTGTGAGCTCAGCACACCAGTCACCCTGCAGATGACATGGTTCCCCCATGTTGGCACTGGGTGCTGCATGACTCGCCTGCACATCAGCATGTATGTGCTGACCTTGTGCACAGTGATGCACTGGTTCTCCAGCATTCTGAGCATCTTACTCACCACCCTGCTCACTTCTGTGATAGCACATATGGGCCACATGAGTTCATGGACATCCTGGGTGAAGGGGGGGCTGGCAGTGACAACAACATCTTCATCACCCTGCATGCCAGACCCTCAATTTCATCCATCCTTTCCCATGCCATCTTGCACAACCCACTTACCTTGAAGCAAGCTCTCTCCAGCTCAGATAGTGATGTCCTGGAGGTCAGCCTGCAATGAAGAACTTGCATCCCTATGAGAACTCCACACTTGGGACCTCGTTGATCTCCCCACAGGTCACAACATCATAGGAAACAAGTGGGTATTCAAGCAAAAGGCCGATGGGAGATATAAGGCATGTCTAGTTGCAAAAGGTTACACACAGATCCATGGACTTGACTACAACAAAACCTTCTCCCCTGTTGCCTGTTTCAAGTCACTGTGTACCCTATTGGCCATTGCAGCCCTTGAAGATTGGGAGGTACATTCCATGGACATCAAGTCAGCCTTCCTGAATGGGGATCTTGATGAAGAAATATATATGGAACAGCCTCATGGCTTTGTCATTCCTGGTACAGAAGGGAAGGTATGCCACTTATCCAAAGCCATTTATGGGTTAAAATAAGCATCACAACAATGGCACCATAAGATGCATGGCTCTCTCCTTGACCTCTCCCTCACCTGCATGTATTCCAATTCTTGGATTTATATGTCAACCAACTCCTCAAAACCACTCATTATCATCTTGTATGTTGATGACATCACTGTTTTGGGAGGATCACTTGAAGAAGTAGAAGCATGCAAAAACTTACTGAAATCCCTCTTCCAAATGACAGATATTGGAGAAATCAAGTCATATCTGGGTCTCCATGTCACCAGAGACAGAGTGAAGGGCACCCTAGATATCAACCAAGAAGCCTACATTACCGATATCCTAGAACACTTCCAAATGGACAACTGCAACCCAATGTTGACACCTCTTCCCCCTGGGACAACAGTCATCAAAGCAGATGCCAACTATGTTGCCTCATCATCCCTTTGTAGCCAATACCAACAACTCATCAGGTCACTTCTTTATGCTGCTATAGTGTCCAGACCCAACATTTCGTTTGCCATTATGAAACTGTCCCAATATCTGTTCAATCCCCTCCCTCTTCATCTCACTCTTGCTCACCACATCCTTTGCTATCTCAAAGGAATGCTACACTCCCACTTGCAGTATGGACAGGATCAAGGAGCAGGGATGTCTGGATACTCTGACTCAGATTGGGCTGGAGATAGGGATGATAGAAAGTCAGTTGGTGCTTATGCCTTTTTACTTGGAGGAGGAGCCATAGCATGGTCATCAAAGAAACAACACACCATCTCCCTCTCTTCAACAGAAGCTGAATATATGTCACTTTCACAAACTGCAGCACAAGGCATGTGGTTACACTCTCTGTTAAAGAGATAGGTTTCACTTTCACTTTCCCTCTCTTACTATATGGTGATAACAAGGGCTCCATCAACATTGCACTCAACCCCATCACCATGCATGGCACAAAACACATAGACATACACCACCATTACCATTCACAAGTGCATTTCTTCCAATTCTATAGCAGTTCAGCACCTTCCTTCCTCACTTGTCACTGCTGATATCCTAACCAAACCTCTTTCTTCACCTCTATTTTCATCTCATTGTTCTGGTCTTGGCCTAGTGGAGTGTATGCCCAGTATGGGGGGGTGTTGACATCTATATGCTTAAGTAATATCTCCTTCCTTTTTAGCTCAATACTGTACACACACTCACACATGCACATACATTGGTACACAGTTCAACAGTACATACTTTGATGGTCCATGCAGAGGTACCTTTTACTATAAATAGTTAGAGTAGATACATTGGAAGAATAAGAACTATTCAAGTTCCCTCTCACACATGGCCTGTGCTCATCACTTATTAATATACAGCAGTACTACAAACTACTTATAGTAAGTGTAGTGACACACAGACCAAAGAAGCATGAGCAGTGGGACTGTGTATGTGTGTGTGTACAGTACCAGAACAAAAAAGGAAGGAGGACATTAGTAAGCTTGTAGTCATCAACACCCCCCCTTACTGGGAGCACACTCCACAAGACCAAGGCCAGAATGATGAAAGGAGAAAAGAGGAAATGATAAAGGTTTAGTTAATATATCAGCTGTAACAAGAGATGAAGGAAGGCACTGAACAGCAATGGCATTGGAAGAGATGCATTCACAAATGTAATGATGGTAAATGTCAATGTGCTTGGTGCCATGGGTAATGATGGGGTTGATGGTGATGTCAATGGAGCCCTTGTTATCATTGTAAAGTAGAAGAGGGAAAGAAAAACCAAAACCTATCTCCACAAACAGTGACCATAACCACATCCCTTGTGCCACAGCTTGAGACAGTGACATGTACTCTGCTTCAGTTGACAAAAGTGAGACTGTGTGCTGTTTGTATGATGACCAGGCAATGGTGCCACCTCCCAGCAAGAACACATGTGCACCAACCAATTTCCTATCATCCTGATCTGCTGCCCAATCAGAATCAGAATACCCCATGACACCAGTACCCTCATCACCACCATATTGTATGTGAAAATGCATGGATCTCTTGAGATATTGAAGGATGTGACATGCCAGGGATAAGTGAAATGGTAAGGGGTTGGACAGGAATTGGGATAGCTTCATCACAGCAAAGAAAATGTCAGGCCTTGAGACAATGGTGGCATAAAGCAGGGACCCTATTAGTTGCTGATGGTCACTGTGGAGTGATGATGATGCAATGTAGTCACTGGCTGCTTTGGTGGGAGCTGCACCTGGAGGGAGAGGTGTCATGGTGGGGTTGCCACCTTCCATCTGGAAACAATCAAGGAGATCTTGTATGTATGCCTCTTGGTCTATGTATAAGGTGTGTCTGGCATGGTCTCATGTGATGTGAAGTCCCAGGTATGACTTGATTTCTCCTAAGTCTGTCATCTGGAAGATGGACTTCAGAACTCCCTTGCATGCTTCTACCTCTTCAAGCAATCCTCCTAGGATGGTAATATCATCAATGTAAAGGACAATGATGAGGGGTTGAGAGGAAGAGGTGGATATGTAGATGCTGGAATCAGAGAGCATACAGGTGAAGGAGAGGTTAAGGAGGGAACCATGCATCTTATGATGCCATTGGTGTGATGCCTGCTTCAAGCCATAGATAGCCTTTGAGAGACAGCATACTTTTTCTTCTGTTCCAGGGACAACAAACCCATGAGGTTGATCCATATATGTTTCCTCATCCAAGTCACCATTGAGGAAAGCTGACTTGACAACCATAGAATGGACTTCCCAGTCCTCAAGAGCAGCGATCACCAGAAGTGTGTGAAGGGACTCAAAGCACACAACTAGGGAGAAGGTTTCTGTGTAATCAATGCCATGGGCTTGGGTGTATCCCTTGGTGATAAGGCATGCTTTGTATCATCCATCAGCTTTGTGCTTAAACACTCATTTGTTTCCTACAAGGTTGTGACCTGGAGGTAAGTCAACTAGGTCCCAGGTCCACAGTTCCCACAATGAGGTGAGTTCTTCATGGCAAGCTGAGCACCAGGAGTCACTATCAGGGCCAGAGAGCACCTGCCTCAGGGTGAGTGGGTCATGGGAGATAACATGGGAAAGGATAGCAGAGATGGAAGGAGTTCTGCAAGGCATGGTGAAAATGTCATTGTTGTCATCAGAGATCCCCCCCTCATCAAGAATCTTGACAAACTCGTGAGGCCCATATGCACTATCACAAAAGTGGGCAGGCCACCAGGTGACACACTGAGAGTGGTAGATGACAGGAAGATCATCACTGACAAGTTGAGTGCAAACATGCTGGTGACTAGGGGAGGCAGGAGGCACATGATGCCAGTCTGGTGAAGGGGGCTGGACACCATGCTCCTGATGAACCATCTGCTGGGCATGAACATGAGGAGGTGGAGCCACAGGCAGAGGGATGTGGGGAGGGGTCACCAGAATGTCTGCTGGAGGTGCATCAGCAACAGTGGGAGTAGGATCTGACCATACAGGTGCAGAGTCTTGTTGTTATGGGCACAAGCCTGCAAACCCCAACTGGCCTGAGATCCAGGAAGTGCTAAGAGCAGCCTATTGGATGGTCTTAGGGAAGGTCTGCAATAATAATACCCCTGGTAACAAGGTAATTGACACATGCTTGATAATGGTAGTAACTGTTCCTGATGATGATGAAGAGTGGGATCAACAAGATAGTGATAAGGATGATAGCACCAATGACTAAATGAGGATCCAGGATGATGAGTTTAGGATATCTTAGCAACACTTAGAGTGACTTTAGAGATCTTAGACTTAGTTCTTAGAATGAAGTGAGATTATGTTGAGCTTAGATCAAGCACAGTATAGGTGAATCCCTAGATTGCAAAGTTGACAAGACTGGGGTTTTAAGACCACCAGGCTTTCAACTAGTTATACAAAACTGGAATCCTTAAGATAGTACAAGTAGTTAAGGTTCACAGATCAATGATGATTGTGCAGCAATCAACAAGATCATGTGACTATGTCATGTCCATAGTAGGCTAAATATAATGTAGCCACAAGTGTGAAGTGAATAAGAGATAAACAAAGACAAGGTAAGATGAGTCCTTGCTAATTGTATAGTAATAGTCCTTAGCAAGTAAATGTTATAATAAATAAAGGAAGAAAGAAAAGATAAAGACACTTTACAGGACTTGGAGCTAAGCTCACAGCTGTAGTAAAACTATGCTCTAATAGTAAGTAAAAGTAAAAGAAAGAAACAAGACCCCATTATGAGGTGCCTAGGCAAGTGCCTCATGACACTATTGGACCACATCTTGTTTGCTGTGAATACCAAGAATAACTCAGGGATGAATGAGTCAAGCTTGTCATGTTTCCTTGAGAATGGAGTAGGCAATAAAACTTTTACTCTGTGTGTTGCAAACATGTGGCCCCCTTGGGTGATGGAGTGGCCAGAAGTACTGGCCTGAATTGGGTGTGGGGTTTTCTGGGCAGTGAGAATTCCAGTCAACTTTGCCAAGTTGTTGACAATTTCTGTCAATGAATTGCTCATTTGGAGTATCTAGAGATTTTGATATTTTTGCAACTGTGTTTGTTGTGCCAGATCATTCCTCATTATCTCCATCAGATCCTCCATCTCCATCAATCTCGGACAGAGATTGTCTGCTTCATTTGTGGCATGGGTAGGTCTTTCTCTGGAGCTGTCATCTTCTATCATTGGTGTGGGTTCTCTCACTGCCCAATTGCTGCTCAGTCCTGGGTGACTCATAGCCAGAGTTGTTGGGGGATTGAATTGTAATATGGGTTGGCTATGTCACTATAGACTGGAAAGAGGTGCCACAGGAATTGATCAGGGTGATCATTGTAATATTGGTTATGCTGTTGGAACTACCAGATGTCCTCTTGCCTTCTGAAGTTATAAGTGTTTCCAGAATTGTGACAAAATGCAGCAGAGGTGAGTGTGAACGGATGGTTGCAACTATGATGTATACAAGTGTTAACAGGTAGGAGAAGCTCATAGCCATGAGCATGACTGGCAGTGGCATGACTGCAGCAGAGTAGTGGGTGGTTGCAAGCACAGTGGGGTGAGGCAACATGGTTTAAGTACACTGCTGGGTAGAAGTAAGAAGGTGTGGAAGATGGGATGAGAAGTGTACTCACTGAGACAGATGAGAAAGACATCTGAGGAGCTAGTAGCATAGAGTACCTATCTTATATAGTGAATGTGTAGTAGAGTTGGGGTGGAGTGTGTAAGTGAAGTACAACAACTACTGTAAGAAGGAGGGACACACATCGTCCAGGGATGTGTGTGGAGTGGGTGCTGTTCAGACTTGTAAGAAGTCTGAGGAGTAGAAGTACGTGCATGGTAGTTAATATGTATATAGCAGAGGGTGCTGAACAACAGTGTAGCGGTATGCACAGCATTGTCAACAGTGAGTAGGTGCTGCAAGAGAGCTATGTCTGACATAGGATTTGCCTGACCTGGTCCTCTTTTCCAAGTGAAGTATTCTCAGAATGGTGAAAGATAAAACCATGTGAAGTGAAAACTCTTTACACCTTTTTCAAGGGTGTAAGCCTTTCAAATGTGGAGTGGAAGATGGGTGGTAAGGTAAGTACTATGTGCTACTAGTACTACAAAAGAGATTCTGTTACAGTAAAATTTATAGTAGCCCTAGTCTGAACAGTTGTTGGGGGTTGAGCAGCATGTAAATGTGTTATCTGCCCCTTCTGGAACCTGCTGAGGCAATATAAGGCCTGGCACTGAACATGACTATGAATAAACAAAACCATAAAAACAATACAATGCACTCTTGTGTGAAGAGGGTGGGGAGTAGGGTTTGAGAATGAAACACAAGGTGAATATTGTGTGAGGTTGTAAGGGATTGGAGCTTAGTCCAATTGTGAGGCCAACACTAGACAGCGAGGTCACACAAAGGTACAAGAGGAAAGAGGAAGGGAATAAGGATGTATTGAAAATTGTGAGGCAAATGCTAGGTCAAGCTGAACAACAAAACAAAGAAAAACAAAAAGGACAATCACACTTTAAGCTAGCAGATATCCCAGATATATTAGCAAGGTAAAGGTTGGAAAGGATAGATGCTACTGTACCTAGCAGATATCCCAGATGATCAGAACCAGGAAATATCACTAGGAGCTATATAGTATATATAGTATGGTACTCTAGGGCAGGTCAATGAATTAGCAAAGGCTGTGCAGTAAAGCTATAGATAGAAACCAATCATAGAGAGGCTGACTGATACCTGCAGTAGATGTGAGAAAGATTGATGATACTCCACAGCAAGTATGAGAAAGTGAGTCATAAGTTGATCATAATCAGGCTGATCAGAGATCAGATGACAGACACATCATCAGCCAATGAATCCTAAGAGAATGAGTACAAGACCAAATAGATCACTTCACTAGATTAAGAGTGATAAGAGGATCAGTGGTGACATAAGTATGGGAAGAATAGGGAAAATATAGAGAAAAATAAGGGAAAAGAAAGGTGGCCTGACAATAATACACTTAAGACTAACATGCTGTAGAGCAGATATCTCAGTTGTACTCAGCTAAAGAATACAGGCTATAGAAGTACCATATATATAGTATCAAGTCTTGTGCACAGACCAGGTGCAGTACACTAGGGCAGGCTCATAAAGTAGGAAACACAGTAAGTGTGAGAGAGATGTGCAGCATCTGTGAGAAAACTAGTCATAAGTAAATAGTAAGTGGGCTGATGAGTAATTGTAGATATGTAATGGATCAGACTGTTTTCCAGGATAAGATAGAGAAAGATCTGGATTAGATCAGATTCATAGATCCTTTGATATAATCAGATCTTGAACAATTTGCATGTAAAACAACAGGAAAAATAGAGGAAAAATAGAGCATTCTGATAGATGAGTGTTACAAGGCACTTGCTTTGGCACCTCATAACAGACTTAGTTTTTTCCCTTCTCTATTTTTTCTTATCTTACTTACTATAAGTGTAGTATTAACTACAGCTGTTGTCAGGCTTCGATTTATTGGAGTGTTTACTCTTTTATTTTACTTTTACTTTTCTTTTAGTTTCCTTTTAGATTAGATTAGATTAGATAAGATCTTCTTTCCTTTCAGTCTATCAGATCTTATCTTACTATATCTTACTTACTGTCACTTCGTGCTTCTGACTCTGGATGTGCCCATACTGCGCATGATGTCATTACTTACTGTGGGTATTTACTGTAGCACCTGCCCTAGAGTACTGCACTGGTCTGTGCATGCTTTCCTTTAGTATATAGGTAGCTGTAGTATAGCAAATATACTCCAGCTTGTTATGGCTGGCAAATCCTTTCTTTTGGAGTGATCCTTAAGTTAGTGTGTGCCAGTCTCCCTTACAGGGATATGTAGGACTGCTGTCTTACAGCTGTGAGCTTAGCTCCAACTTATAGTAAGGACTCATCTCTTCTCCCTTATAGTATCTACATACTAAGCTGTGAGTTTCACTCTGAGTACTATAAGGTGTCTTTACTGTTGACAATGGTGTATGTCTACTAGACAGCTCTTTCTCTTTTCATCTTCAAGTACTATACATGCACATACACACACATACATGACTACACACATTTACTACAATTAGTTAGTAGTTATACAAACAACAACAAGAACTCTAGTTCTCCCCTCTGCACATGGCCTGTTGTCAACATTTACTTCCTTTTCTCTCTTTACTTACTTGCTAAGGACTACTACTATACAACCATTCAAGAGCAGATGATAGACTCAAGGTGTAGCACACTGTTGAGGAAAAAACCAAATGACATAGACAAGCAGTGGAATCACCAAATGGGCATACAGATATGAGTAGCATGATCCACAAGAGACTAAGCTGATCTGTAAGTACACTATCCTGGTGGTTATATAGTACAGTAGCAGGTCATAGGGTATCCTACTGTTACAAATATAATACACAACATGTAAGTGTGGAAAACATATGAATGTTCTGGAATAACTGCACATTTGATATGAGTGCTGTAGCACAGTAAACCAGTGAATGTGGAACACAGAAGAGAAAAAACATGACATCATCTGTCATTATAATCATTGTGGCAGAGGCCTTTGAGCCATACTAAAGTTATCCGAAATGCAAGACCAAGACTCCGGCGGTTTTTTCGCCCGTGTTAGTCTTCTAGACGGTCTTCCGTAGACAAATGTGCCATCATCTCTATGGTGTTGTCTAAACTGACACTCTCCGCAGGACTGGTATTGAAACCTGACGTTTGCATGGCTTGCATAATATCCTGCCTGTACATTTTTTGTCTGTAATTCACGACCCGAATCATTATGAGATCTGGTTTCGCGATTTCTGTCTTCGGCCGATGTATGTCACTGCTGCCTCGCAAGCAGCATGAATTCGACTATCTCGTACTACCAGCGCAGCCGTAGAGGCGAGGCATCGGCAGATGTGACTACGCGTGACTGATGGGCTTGCAGTGCAACATCGGATGTCCGAGTGGCCGAGTCGATGTTGTCTCCGTCTCCCTCGCTGGGCTTAGCCACCCTTACACCAGCATGCTCTTCCACTCTCCACCGCACATTCTCCACCCTCCACACCCTCCACCCCGTCCACCATCGCCTCCGCGCCCTCCTCCGTGAAGCCGCCCAGCCCGTCGCCGTCGTCACTTCCTTCATGCCCCACCCTTCGCCCCTCCCTCCCCCTAAACCTAGCCTCCCCTCCGACGCACAAATGCCCCCCTTCCATGGCGCAACGCTCTCTTCCTTCACCTCTATATCCATGCACCCCCACCCGCTTGTCGCGTTCTCCCTGCGCGTCCCCTCCCGCATGGCCACCACCCTGCACACCCTGCCCCCCTCCTCGCCCGCGCACATGGTCATCAACATCCTCTCTGCACCCCAAGCGCACGTCGCCCGGCTCTTCTCGCGCCCAGACCTCCACCCGCGTCCCTTTGACGCGCTCCGCTGGGTCCCGACGCCCGACGGCCTACCCATCCTCAGCGGCGCCCTCGGCGCCCTCTCGTGCAAGCTCATCGCCCCGGGCTGGCCGCTTCGTGATCTGGAACCAGCCGAGAGCGGACGCGACGTGGGGACACCGGAAAGCGAGGTCGCGTCAGAGCTGTTCATCGCGCGCGTGGTGCGTGTGGAGGACGTGCCTGTGGAAGAGGGCAGTGTGGAGGACGATATGCTGCGGACGCTGCCTCTGCTTTATCATCGACAGGGCTACACATCAGTCTGCGATATACCAATAGCATCGTCTGGAGACATTTCCTCAGGCCAAGAGTGCCAGGATGACTGACTGGTGGAATGCATTCCAAGCCGTGAGGCGTATATCACTACAACATTGCAAGGTCTACATGACAGTAATGACTATCTATACAGATTCAGACAAATGGGCGTCGTGCAATTATATTACATCTTCATGAACGAAAAAAGGGAACCCATATCCACACATCGGCGTCCGCTCCGGTCAAGATACTTGTCAACTGTCTGAGACATGCGCTCGAGAAAGTCGCACTGAAGGTTTCTGAGCGCCACGATATCCTCTGATAAAATGACGCTGCTGAGTCTGCCTAGGCACGGTAGTAGGGACTAGATGATTCATACCTTGTCTTTTCCCACTGGCAGCCTTAACAGCCTTCTCCGCATCGAAGAGGTACGAGTAGAACCGCAGCTGATTGTACATCTGAGCATCCGAATACTGGTTTAACGGTGAAACGGGTCAGCATCAGCGTGACGACGTCACGAGTACTGCGCGCCATTACCTCAAACGAGACTCTTCCCCGACAGTCACTCCTCAAGCACCGTCGCCCGTACACCCCCATCATCCGCGACCGGTTCCCACATGTAGGATCATCGCACACGGACCACCCTTCGTAGTACTTCGCGATATGCTCCCGGACCTGGCGCTCAAGCTGCATCTGCATGCTGATCGGACTCAGAGCCTTCTCGCAGGCGAGGCAAGTCGGTCCCGATGGCAAAAGCATGGACGACTGTCATACCATTTTTGTTAGGAGGCCAGTCAAAACAATCCAGCGAAAGAAATTCACGTTACGGTCCCCAATTGGTGCGAAGGGTCGAGATCCACTGCAATTGTGACAGCATACCATGAAGGGATCGGCATCGTTGTATCGTTCGCTCTCCGGTACTTGTGAATCAAGTGTCCCAAAGTAACGTTCCTCAGACTCAGCGGTAACGTTTGTCCGATATCGTCCTGGGTCCAAACCTCACGGCATGCTTCGTGAGCGCAAAAATTAAGCGTAAAGACGATCCAGAGCTCACCTAGGCATTCAGCCAGTCGGGCACGGTCAGTACCCTCTATAGGATCGCACAATCGCTCTATAGGAGGCAAGATTTGGTTCGCTAGATAATGCTCGTAGTCTAAAATATGACATGACTGAGCGATTGCCTTTCATCTTCATAGCGGTGACTCACCAATTTGGGCATCACTTCCCGCTTTTCGCAGCTCATCTGGATGCCGTGCTCTTTCTGCCTGTGCAGTCTTGGAAGTCTCCCCTGTTTCCCCCAGGCAGAAGACGTAAGATATAACATCTCCTGCCCTTGCGTTTCCGCCCTTCGCCTTCATCCGGAGCGCGACTTGCACGTGCGGCTGGCCTTTCGCGTCTGGATAATCTTCAGGATTCTTCCCAAGTCGCTTGAAGATGATGAACTCATCCAGTTTGACCTTGCCCGCGCGGACATCCTCCCCAATCGTGGTTAGATACTCATGTATCCGCTCCACGACAACCTCAGTCACCTCACCCGAGAGAATTTGATCCAAGACATACCTATAATCCACATAATTTATTTAGAAATCAGCTCATAACGTGGCTATCCTTGAACTTACTGGGATACTGATTTTGACAATGCGCAGTACTCTCTCCGTTTCATGTCCAAGCCTTTGATCTCAGTCGACGTTCTCGTGCCCTCTTCGACCTTTATAGCAGCATATTTTTTCTTCTGCAGGAGGAGCAGACGCTGAAACACGCCGTCCAAGTCGATCTCTAGTAGCTTGTACCGATCATTGACAGCCTTCTTGAACTCTGCAGAGATCTTCAGAGCTTCCGAGAGCTCGGTGACATTCGAATTGACGAAAACAGAGTCTGTGTCACCATAGACGACCTGCACCGAATCCGCCACCATAAGCAGTAGTTTGCGTCTCAGAACAACCAAGATCTTACATCTAGCTGCAGACTCTCAGCAAGCTCTTTCGTATGTGTCAGGATCTCACGGCCCTTGAATGTCGTCAGAGCAGCGAGTGGCCGAGCGTAGAACCTCGAGTACTCGAATCCAAGACATCCGTACATACTATTCGCTGTAAGCTTCAAAGCCTGCTGTTTGATGTCGTACTGGAGGAGCTTTGCGTGTGATATGGTGCGGTCCTTCATCAACGACTTCACTTGTCGCCGACGATTGACAAGGGTTGCAATAAGCCGCGGGAGCACGCCCTGGGGTACTCCAGATGGTGGCGGCTCGGGTATCTTCTCTTCGCCTTCCTGCAAACATCAAATCGTCAGAGCGGAGACAACGCATCCGTTGTCACCACGCACTTCATCTTCAACCCGATCAACGGTGGTGAAGTCAATGTTGTACTCCTGGATGATACTTGGATATAACGAGTTGAAGTCCATGACTAGGATGAATTTGTCCCAGAGACCCCTCCTCGGCTCAAAGACGAGACCACCCTTGTACTTGTCCTTTTTACCCTTGCTAGTTTTTCCACCGCCCTCCGCATCATCCTCATTTTCGGCCTTCACTGGTGTCACCTTCTTACCCCATTGTTTGTCTGGACAGATGTACTTCAACCGATGGAATTCATGGAGCAAAATGTACTCGTTACGCTCCGCGCGTCCACCATTCAACGTCTTGTTCCTGCACCCAAATCAGCAAACGCAATAGTCATCAATCATGAGATCAAAATCACCATGAATTTCCAGCGAGATTGGTCAACTGTCTCGTTAGGGGCAAAATCTGAACCTTGGATGCAATGGCCATGTGATAATGCGCATCAAGCTCGCAATGCCGCACAAATGTCAACAGCCTGCCTGGAGAGCTGACACTACCGTCAAAGTAACTGGCAACGTCGTCAGGGTCGATGTCCTGTCTATCGCTTTTAAGATGTGTCTTGCACATCTCAGTAAGCGACCAAGTCGTGGACGTGATCATGCTCTTTGCGCCATCAGACGCAAGGTCGCATAGCAGTCTCCCGCTGAGGAATCGCAGATTGGTGCCCTGTCTACCAACATTTGGCCAGCGCGAGCGACGGAATCGACCAATACGAGACCAGTGATCAGCCTTCAAATCTCGCATTCGATGGAGGAGAACATCCAAAGAAACTCCTAAAAATTCATGCCCGATTAGAATATCGGGGTCAGCTTTGTGCAATGTTACTGTTTATGTATGAGCGATCACGCTGTTCAGCATTGGAGAATTGGGTATTACCAAGGAGACTGTTCAGAAGCATTCGTTCGTTTTTGGTTGGTGTTATCAAACCCTTCGCATTCGACTTCGCTGTCGCTTCGAAATTAGGTGGGAAGCGTTCTAGCGGACGAACAAATGTGTGGACAGAACAAGGCAACGCTTCTGGGGGTGTAGGATCATCAAGTTGGACTGTGACCAATGAGTTCAGCCAGGGCATCCTGTGTATTAACGATGTTGCTCACTATTCGACCAGATCCGAGCAGTAACACAAACGATCTCCTTGATATTCTCTTGGTGGTTAATAATCGTGCGCACGCTAAGACTGGCAATCGTTAGTGGAGGTAATTCTTTGGGCGCGTTCCCGTCAGTTTCTGGGAAGGGATTTATATCTTTGGGATCGGACACCGTCGCTTCGAACTTGCACCAAGATACCTGTTGTAGTTTTGGGAACCGAACAAGGGGACTCTCATGGAACGCTTACTCCTTTGTTCTCAACGACAGGGTTTTTGATTTGAAGCCAGCATGGCCCCATAATCTTGCGCTTGAGAACGAGCAGTTCAAATGCACTCGTGCTCGCGCCAAAAATGCGAGAAAAATTGGGACTTGAGACATTGCTGGGTATTTGAGGTTCTAAAAAAGAAAAGTCAGCCATTTCCTCATGTCCCAAAAGTTGATGCAAAGAGTTTACCGCCAAATCCATACACCACCTTCAACCACTTCGTCTCCTCCCTAGGCACCTCTGCCTCACCAAAAGCATACTTCCGGACTACCGGCTTCGCCTTCCAGGATTTGATGTTAGCTTTCTTCCTGACCTGATCGAAGTCTGCGTAGATGTCATTCATATCTGGAATTACATCTGTCTCGAACCCGTCCTCAGTGAGCCGCTGGGGACGTGGCAGCACGAAGAGATTGCGCTGCAGGTTCATTACAGTGATACAGCACGAGACGTACGTCTTGCTGGATTTGTCGAACGTTTTACCAATGAAATAGAGGACCCCTTCATGTTCCAGATAATCGAGCCAGAAGAAGCGTAGCGAGCCGTCCATCTCAAGCGCAGAGATACTGGTTAGATTGGTCGAGGAACCTGCAGCACTTAAGTTGTTCAAGGCACCAAATGCCTCGTCAGTTGCAACAGTAAGGGAATCATAGAATGATAACCAGGACGGATCGGCAGTGCCGTTAAACTGTGTCTTTGAGAGCTTCTGATCGACACCCATCTTTGCAACAGCTGGCAATTGTTCCGCATTTATGACGGGTTTTGACTCTGCCTCGTCGACTTCCATGAAGAATGACATGTCAATCTCATCGAATGACTCGTTGTATTCATCCTCTACGGCCGCTGCAACTCCAACATGAATCTTGCTCAATCTTTCTGTCGCTGGCGTGATACCACTCGCTTGTGTCCTCACTTTCTTCTTCGGACTTGCGTAAAAAATATCGTCGGAGGAAGGCTCATGAGTGAGGTCGAAGCCATCAGAGGGTCCGTCGGAAGACATGTCTGGATGAGCGGACCCATGACGCGGCATATGAAACGCATGACGAGGAACGGGGGAAGATGATTGATCGTCATACTGGTAGTCTGGGGACGATTTGCGTTTGCGAGACCTTGTAGGAACCTTAGACACGGGAAGAGGAGTGTTGTTCAGAGTATCCATATCGCCAAGCAGCGAAGCCATGAAATCGTTTTCTTGCTCAGCCGACACGGTTGGTCTGTACGCGCTCATAGTAGCTGCTGGAGGTGGAGGTGGAGCTTTAGGCTTTCCTCTGGACTTCCCCTTCTCTCCATCCTTCTTCTTAGCTAGAGTATAAGACTCAGCGATGGCAATTTCACAGAAGACGAAAACGAGACGCGCCTGCTCTACGGTCAACCCTATCATTTGACCCTCTGATATCTTGTCCACCAGACCAGTCATCCACACCATTGTCCACATATTCACCATTACCATCATCGACAACGAAATCATCTTGGGCCAGTCGGCCCCTCACAACACTCTTATACTGTTCTTCAGTAACCTCGTCATACAATATTGTGTCCGCTTCCTAAATGCACCGCGGGTAACGGGGCAACATTATTCACGGTTTTACATTAGCGTCTGTGATTCGACACGTCAAGAGTACTCAACACACCTCGACTACCCTTTCTCCGCCCTCTCTGACGCGCTTATACTGTGCAAGGTGATCTGCCTTGGACTTGTTCCCGCGACGTGCACGTTCCGTCATGTGAAAAGGGCGTAAATGTCGATGAGGGAAATGGAACGACGAAAGCGCTCAAGTTCAAGTTCAAGGACTGACACCACGGACAAGCGTGTCAGTATCAAATAAAGCGTGCAGTCTCTTACTGGAGGAAGATTCCCACGGTATGTAGCCTGACGCCAGTTTTTTGTCAAGAGTCCTTAGTCCTTCGCCATACATCATCCCTTCAGTGTCGCAATGCTCCCTTCTCGTCTTTTCAAAAATATCAGCATCGCTCCCCATCTTCGAAGCCTCCTTAGGCCTGCTCCATCGCTTCCTGCAACGATATCTACCCAACTTCGCTTTTACCTCGCACTCCGATACCAATCATCAACCACGTCTTCCAGCTCGAGCGTTGCTCCCCCGTCTACCGATACGTCATCCAATACCACTTCTGGCCTAACCACTTCCCAGAGTATACCCCTGGAAGCTGTTGAGCCGCGCCTTTCTCTCACGTTTACCTGCACCGTTACGGATTGTAACAAAAGGTCGACACACCAATTCTCAAAACGGTCGTATGAGAAGGGAATCGTCCTTATTGAGTGCCCAGGATGCAAGAACAGGTGCGTACTGTCTCACCACCCGCTTTGTTTGTTATTCACTGTTCTCTTTAGACATCTCATTGCCGACCATCTTGGATGGTTCAAGGACTCAACAGAGCAAGGAAAGTTGCGTACTGTTGAGGACTTTCTCCGTGCTCGAGGAGAGACCACCCGGCGAGGTCGCATTGATGCTGGAGGGATAGTCGAGTATTCCCCGGAAAACTAATGAATTCATGGCTGCATTTCACACCGACATCGCTAGCCCATTCTGTGTAGAGAATGCTGTATATCGGATAGGGAAGATGTGACGCATGAGAACAATCTGGCACAACAAGGGCAGGGGATTAGGCGACACCTAATTCACGAAGACGCGGCTTGGGAGGTGGAATCTGCCTCAGCAGATTTAAGGATGATATTATGTTTTTGGAGCAGCTCTTCGAGCTCTCCCGATTGATGCACTGTACATTAATGATTAATTGTTCTTCGCCAAGTTATTTCTAATAGTATCACCACTCACTGCCTAGCACAATGTCACAACCTCCGACAAATTCTGAGTTAACGTAGAGTTGTGGGACCGTAGGCCAATCCCTGAACAAGACGTCAACTAGTGCAAGGGTAGTGGAAAAAGAAGCGACGTACGAGAACTCCTTGATGCCACTTCGAAGTTCCGAGTCCTCCAGCACATTATACGTCACAAGTTTTTCTGGCAGTACACCATGTAAGTCAAGCACTTGAACCACCGCTCTTGAGAAACCACATTGGGGGGCAGAGGGTGTGCCTTTCATGAACAACACGAGGGGAGATGATTGTATTGCTGTCTGAATCTGAGCCCGTGCATCATCTGAGAGCAGACGGCGGAAGATGAGTGACGATGACAATGTCGGGCCAGGAGTAGCACGAGCGAAAGTGAGCTAAGATGGGGCACCCAGGTCAGCTTGAATATTATGACAAAGTCGAAACCTTTACTGATGAACGAAACGCACTGCGCAACATGATGGTGAGGATACGGGTCGTAGAAGCTAGTGTATCGGAGTCGCAAGCGGGCAGAGCGGCTGAGCCATGTTATTACGTCACCGTGATAATACAAAACAAAACATTTCCGAGTCGTTCCTTATATTCCGAGTCTTCCCTTGCATGGCAGACACGCAGGCCCAATCTGTTATGTTTATGATAATTGATATCTCTCGCACTCCATACTAGTGAGGCATACAGTTTACGACGTGGGTGGTTACAATATCACAAGGCTACAGTAAAGCCGGATCCGGGCCATCATCATCCGGCTAACAACTTGTCAGAACTTTTGGAATACCGTCAACTTGTCGCTTTCAACACTTTCCTATGAAGATTGCGCAACGGACTTTCATCGTGTCGGGAGGGTAAGTTCGTCGGCATTTTCACAATCCGGTTCTGATGATGCGAGGCTACTAGTTCGTCTGGCTTGGGTCTTGCGACCGTGGAGGCCTTACTTGAAGCTGGAGCGAATGCCGTCGTCGTTGACATCAACCCTCCTCGGTCCCATCCGCTTTCCATGCGGGTAAAGTATATTCAAACCGACATTAAGAACGTCGAAGAAGTAGCGAAGGCTGTAGATCTAGCGTTTGAGTGGTCCAGGGAGACTGGCGCAAGACTTGGTGGGATAGTCAATTGTGCAGGGGTGGGTCTCCCCGCCAAGGTGCGCAAGGTTCTTTGATTCATTTGTCTTCATATTTCAAGATGGAAACCAGTTCATCAACGCTAACAACGAACCGCATGACCTGGATATATGGAACTTTGTAATGGGCATCAATCTGACGGGAACGTTCAATTTAACGCGCTTGGCCTGCAAATATCTGGTGTCGACAGAACCAGAAGGACCCGATGGCGAACGAGGGGTGGTGATCATGGTGTCAAGTAGTGCTGCGGTATGTCGATACTTGGGTGTGTAGGCTATTTAGCTGACTATTTCCAGTATGAAGGACAGTCGGGCCAAACCGCCTATGCTGCCTCAAAGGGGGCCATAGCGAGCATGACCCTTCCCATGTCCCGCGAACTGGCCCGCCACGGGATTCGTGTGGCCACCATCGCCCCTGCAGCATTCACGTCGCCCATGACGGCCATGATGGTCCCGAGGGTCCGTGCAGGCATTGAACAGCAGCTGGTCTTCCCGAAGCGGATGGGAAATGTTGAAGAATTCGCACAGACCGCGAAATGGATCATCGAATGCCCATACGTGAATGGCGAGGTGATCAGGTTAAGTGGGGGCAATAGATTGCCGTCCAAGCTGTAACTTTGAACTTCAGTATGGCGAGCCCGCCCAGCGATGCGACCGGCCAAAAAGTGTGACAGCGCCTCAGGGAGCCTCTGGGACACATATGATATGGCGTTGTAGTTGTTTGGCTTTTATGTCGACGTACATGTACATGTACCCATAGGCAGTGAAAATAGATCCGCAAAGCATCCCAAAGAACAACTCTTCTTGATCCTGGCACTATGAACAATAAAGTGGGCGCGCTCGAAGTCTCCACTGGCATCAAAAGACCGGCATCATAGTGACCAAGACTCGGGTACACGAGTAGTACAAGGGAGCGTTGGGTATAGATGACGAAGCGAAGAAGCCCAGTGGCAATTGAGTTGAGCACGTACACGAGGCAAGCGATCACTATAATACAGCAAAACTTGTTCCCTTAATGATGCGTAGAAAAAGAGGGAAATTAAAGTTAGTAAATATATTGCCGAGTGATGAGATCCAAAACATACGCACAACGATGGAATGTACTTACTACTTCGTACAAAACTAGAAGAAAGCGGAGGCGAAATCCAAGAAATAGCTGTGCGATGGTCTCTGCATCACTTGAAGAGGGTGAACACTCATCAAGGGTTCGGACCCCACCACAAAACACTCAGTATTCTGAACCGATTGACACACTTTTTTTTGGTGGAGCTTCGGACGGGTTACGACAGTTGACAGGAGTCATCCTCGTGGCCCAAGCTGGAAAGGGAAGGAGAGGGGTTACACCCCTCCGTGAGGTTGTCAAGCTACTACCCCGGGGAAATGCAGTTGCGTACGCGGCACGAGGACGTAGTGTGGGGCTCGGGGTGGTTGATAGTTCGCACTATCGGTTCCATCCGGGCGGACGGTCTACCCCCACACCGACTAAAACCCCGTTTGGGGGCAGAAAGGCTTCGTCGTGGAGAGCACCCTTCCAGGTCGCTTTCACGGTCGGCGTGTGTAGGACCTTACGTCCACAGCGGTACCTGTTAGTAAGTAGGCAGTCGAATTGAGTCTAGGTTTATCGCGTGCAGCCAGCGGGGCGTAGGCTCGGGGGAGGGGTGCAGGGCCGAAACGTCATCCTGCAACTGGATGCGCCACTCATGGGGTATCTTCCAAATAAAGTACAGAGACTCCGAGACGATGATCGGTTCGCGCCAGATAGGGGCTCTCCGTCGGCATTTCTGAAGTCAGCACCCAGAACAGGTGTCGGGCCACGGGAGTTTCTTTAGAGAGCCGTCTCGTCAGGTCCCAAACAATGTCCCGGCCAGAAACGAGGCAGGACGTAACAATGTGCTCCAACGTTTCCGGGGGCAGAGCTCACGATGGCCAAGGGTCGGGATGTGTTTCCAATAGGGGCCACAACAAAGGGCGCCGTGATACAGCGCCAGAGGAAAGCCCTGAAATTGTCTTGTCTCGCAGGGTTGACTACCGTGTCAATCTCCACGGACAGCTAATCCTCAGCTCGTGGGATACTCTGCCACACGACTGGCTACGTTGTACTGAAGCCTTAGCGGGTATGAGAGCAGGGAGGTTGGGAGCGGGATTTATACTCAATAGACAACAATGGAATAAAAATAAGAATCAAAAGTAGCGAGACTTGCTTGAATAGATGACTCCGTGACGGTCACTTCGAGTCCCACACTATCTTCCCGACTTACCTGGAAGATGTACCTAGACATTTGCTCTGGGTGGCAACAGCGAGGTGAAACCCCTTGCATTGCTTAGCTCGATCGCCGACCACCTCCACTCACAAAAAAATGGCGTGTGGGAATAATGTCGGAAGCTGACATCTGAAGTGTAAGTTCACGCGAGTGTTTTTTCATGTCCGCCTTTTCACTCCGCTCGGGATTGTCCGGATCGCCTATCTAAGCCTGCAATAGCGGAAATCTTATCGTTCGACACCGTGACGGCGGCCCAGCGATCGCACACCCAAAAGATCGTCCTCATCCTCCGCTTCTGACTATGTCGGCACCCATCGGTAAGGCCAACAATGACTGCGTTCTGTCGTCGTTCTCACGATGGTTAAGCTCTTTTGTCTGTCTACGACAAGAGTAATCTTGTTGAACTTGCTCGAGGCCTTGTGCAGTCCGGTGTGCGTCTCTTAGGATCGGGCGGGACAGCTAAGGAAATCAGGGAGGCAGGCATCTCTATTGAGTGGGTGTGCGAGTCAGATACATGATATTTTCTCTCACTGATTTCGATTTAGAGATGTCTCCGACGTTACAAAGGCACCTGAGATGCTCGGAGGCCGGGTAAAGACGCTTCACCCTGCAATTCACGGAGGTCAGCTCCATCCATCGAAACCAGTAGAAAACCATTAGTAATCATCTTCACAGGTATCCTTGCCAGAAATCTACCATCCGATCAGCAAGACCTTGAAGCCCAATCGATCTCCCCGATATCCATCGTAGTGTGCAACCTTTATCCTTTTACTTCCACCATAGCCAAGCCCGACTGCACTCTCGCAGACGCAGTCGAGGAGATCGACATTGGTGGCGTCACTCTCCTGCGTGCAGCGGCTAAGAACCACGAGCGTGTATCCGTGCTGTCCGACCCCGCCGACTACGCAGAGTTCGTGGAGGCGTGGAAAACGGGGAATGGCGATGTGGACCAAGGGATCAGGAGCAAGCTCGCCCTCAAGGCCTTCGAGATGACTGCAAAATATGACGGCGCGATTAGCGGCTACTTCAGAGCGCAGTACGCTGATGCTACTGCTGGAGAGCGGCTAGTAGGTCCCAGACAGAGATTGACGCTGCGATACGGAACGAACCCTCATCAAACACCAGCACAAGCATTTGTTACTGAGGGGGAACTTCCATTTAAAGGTCAATCCATGTTTTGAACATTTATGGAGTAACAAAATTGACTCTTCTCTTGGTCACGCATCAGTTTTGAGCGGCTCTCCTGGACATATCAATTTGTTGGACGCGTTAAACTCGTATGCACTGGTCAAGGAGCTGCAGGAAGCACTGAACCTCCCTGCTGCTGCATCGTTCAAGCATGTGTCCCCTGCGGGCGCGGCCGTCGGCATTGAGCTCAGTGATGTCGAGAAGCAGGTGTACGGGGTTAGTAATCTGAAAGAGCCTTTGACCCCCATAGCTTCCGCGTACGCCCGTGCACGAGGTTTGCACTCCTGAGTTCTCCCAACGCTACGCGAATCTGACTATCCTGAAGGCGCTGATCGCATGTCTTCGTTCGGAGACTTTATCGCGCTGTCCGCTACGTGCGATTTCGCGACCGCCCGTATCATATCCCGTGAGGTATCAGATGGAATCGTCGCGCCAGGATACTCTCCAGAGGCGCTCGATGTGCTTAGCAAGAAGAAAGGGGGGAAATACTGCGTTCTCCAGGTGAGCACGTCCATCAGAGTCCGAGAACACCGCTGACGAGACCGTGTATTCATGCAGATGGACCCCAATTACGTGCCTCCCGAGCTGGAGACGCGTCAGGTCTACGGTGTGTCTTTGCAACAGCGAAGAAACAATGCCAAGATAGACGCGAGTCTATTCCAGAACATCGTCAGCCAAAACAAAGATGTGGGTCGGTCGTCAGAGTCGGTCTGAATATCGCCGCTCACCATCACTAACCCTTAACATTCAGCTCCCAGAGTCCGCCATCATCGATTTGATCGTTGCTACTCTGGCTCTAAAATACACCCAGTCCAACAGTGTCGCGTATGTGTACCATGGCTCCATCATCGGCCTGGGTGCGGGCCTGCAGTCCCGCATCCACTGCACCCGGCTCGCCGGGACCAAAGCGGACAACTGGTGGCTGCGGCACCACCCGCGCGTGCTTGCGCTTCCGTTTAAGAAGGGCACCAAGCGTGCCGAGAAGGCAAATGCTATCGACCTTTTCGTCGGGGGCGAGGTGCTCGAGGGCGGCGAGAAGGCGGCATGGGAGGCTATGTTTGACGAAGTCCCCCCGCCGCTTAGCACACAGGAGCGGGCAGAGCATGCTCGGCTTCTGGAGGGCGTTGCGTGCTCCAGTGATGCGTTCTTCCCATTCTCGGATAACGTGCACCGCGCTTGTAGGAGCGGGGTCAAGTATCTCGCTGCACCGTCAGGAAGCGTGATGGACGCGGAGTGCATCAAGGCGGCAGACGAACATGGCATCGTGTTTGTTCAGACCTCCCTTAGGCTCTTCCACCACTAAAATTGCTGTCGCGAGACAGTTCCCATACGATGTGGTGTGGGAATGGAAGCTGACCATGTTAGAGTAAAGAATGACTGGAAGATGTCTTGATAGTATGTACAGATTATCGGTATTCAATCAATCAATGTGCCAGACACGTCCGGAAGATCACTGCAGTCGTAAATGAGGTATCCACCTTCCAAGAGAGCATGTAGCAGGGCTGATGTGTGACAAAAGCGGTCCACACCAAGACCCGAGGTCAGATGAAAGATCAACGACATCTTTGCGGTGAGTCAACGACGATGCTAAGCGCTGACAACAGCCGCCTAATGCTGTAACCCCTTCGAATACGTTATGCGCTGTTTGATCCCTCTCGGTTCGTGACGTGTGCTTGAAGCCTTGTCTTCCGTTCATTGGACAGCGAAACAGCCCATTCCTGTACTTCTGGGTGTCGGATGTGCGGTATGCTGCCGTCAAAGAACGGCTGCAGTTCCTTTCCGTGCGCAACCTCATATTCCGACGCTGCAGAGACGTTGTAGCCGGGCCCGGTAGCGTAAGCTTTGGGAAAAGTACCTACCCTGCGCCGCCATCTCGAACCTATCCAAATCTGGTATAAATGGTGGGATCGGATGTTAAATGGCTATGTGCGGCGGAGGGGGAGCGAAACGTATGCCTTTGACGAAGCGTGCTTCTGCAGACGACTGGTCTTCATATTCCTATATTGGGACGCGTCAGATGATGTATCAAGGCGCCTCAGCGCACACACACCTTCCAAAACGATTCTATACGCTGCGCTGCGGGGCTGTCGTGCAACATGTCGTGCACGAAGTTGTGTATCGCTTGCTATGTTGGAGTATGAGCATCTAAGATGGGCCTGCTCGAGGTCGCAAGACCTACTGCTTCTAGGCGATGCTTTTCTTGCTTTGAAAAGCCCTCCCCGGGAGCGATGTCGCCGACTACGGTGAGTGAGAACATGCCAAGCAGATACAGGCGATCAACGTGCCTTGCGCTTCTGCTAGATCGTGTACGATGGCAAGCATAACGCACCTTCAACCCCGCATTCCTTTCATCATTCACACACCACGACCGCTGTGTGTACTCACCTTCCCACATCTAGTTGCGTGTCTGAACACAACATTGCCAGCACTGCCATCCTATACATATGATCGGATATACTGCACGAACAGTATGGGCATCGGCCCAGAGTCGCACAAAACACGGCTGCGCAACCTACCTCTCAGGCCTGGGTATCTAGAGCATGCCAGCGGTCCAGTCAGATTGCGGAAGGCTAGGTAGTCAAATGATCGACCTCGTATTGTAACCAACCTGTCCGTTTTTGGGTCTGTGGAGGTCGACGGCATGCCTTTGTTGGAGAGCGTATATGCACCAGCACAGAAAGACATACCTTCAATCTCTCGAGGATGTGGATGAAGGCCAATCTATCGGTGGAATGATCTCCACTCCCCGAGAAGAGTGGAGGAAAGACTCGGCTTCGCGTAGTCGACGTCTCCATCATCAGGAGGATTGATGGGTACAGTACAGTACGGCTCAGATATGAGTAAACGGATTTTTGTTTCTTTTTCTTTTTTTTTGGCGTGGCCTGGGAAGTGCCGATACTGCCGTTGGCATCAACCTTGCGCTGGGAAACGGCTGATTCGCCAATAGCCTACGATCGGGCTTCGAGGTCCGACACAACTTGATTTTCATATCTCCTAGTGGGCCGCGGCCCCCCGGAAATGTTTGCCGTACACACCCCCTGCCAGTGGTCCCTTGAGCGAGATACACTGATCGCATCAGGGGTCCGTGCCCACCACAAATACGAACGACCCCGGACACCGCCGGTAGCAATCGGAGGCCGACGCTGATGCCACAGACAGCCAGACAAAAAGAACAGGTGGGTATTACATTGCGTAGGTAATTGCAGAACAGTGGTCTTTTGCTGAGGTCAGCAACGGAGACTAGGCTGGGGGACTCGGTCACTCTATCTTTTCGGCGGATCTTGACGGACTGCGTTATCTTATCTTTGCCAGTCAGTCCAGAGATTGCGAACAAAGAGGATGATTAATGATACAGGGTATGAACACAACAAGGAAAAGATGCTATCAAAATACAGCGTCAGATGTCCCCGTCACGCCTTGCCGGCTAGCGACATAGCAGTTCTTCTCCGCTTGTTTCCTCGTCGAATCTCCCCAAGGTCGCTCTCAATCTCGGTCTCCTTGCACGCCGTCAGAGCGGCGGCACTCTTTCCAAGCCCGCCTACGGCCTGTACCTGGAAGCCACCGCCTTTCGCTCGTCGTCGTCCGTTCCCACCGCCACCGCCCCCATTCGTCGTGTTCGGCAGGGAGATCGCAGTCAGTGGTAATGGGAAAAGCGACGGCAGCTCATCGACGGAGAGCGAATGTGGGTTCGTGATGGGCCCAGATACGAAAGGCCCTCCTGGGATTACCACACCATTGGGGTGCGAAGTGAGTGGCGTCGGCGGCGGCGACGTTCCTAGCTTGTTCCGTAGCTTCCGCGTAATATGTGGCCGTGATTGCGAGTCAAGCGATGCATCTGCGGATGGGTTGGGGGGCTGTGTCAGAGCGCGAGGCTAGAGCCGGAAAACGTCCAGAGAATACCTCCTACTGTACCCTCCCCGTCTTTCTCATCTCTTGCCCTCCGTCGCCTCTCCTCTATTCCCTCAAGCAATCTCTCTCTAATACGATCCCTGCCTCTTCTCCACTCATCTTCAACGCGCTCCCGCTCCAGCTCGTATGCCGCCTGTGCACTATCGAGGGCATTCTTCTCCTCCACCGCGAGCTGTGCCAAGAGCGCAGAACGTTCCAACGATAGTGGGTAGAGGCGGAGAGTATAAGCAGAAACAGTTTCTGGACGCGACGCAAGCTGGATGGACATGGAGTGAAGTCTGGATATATTCTCGGCGTAGTGGCGTGCGCTGCAAAGCAGTCCATGTAAGCGGATTGGATCGGGCGCTAGCGCGCAATGTCAAGCACCTACTCTTCGCGTCGATCGTTCATCTCCTTTCCCAGTCTGCCCGCAATCTCCTTCCGTCTCTTATCCTTTTTCGCTTCGTCCAGGCTTGCCCCTGCGACCAGAACCGAGGCGTTAGCATCGACCGAGGTAGCTCACACCCAGCACAGGAGATGGCTTACCATGTACCCGCGAACTAGGACCCGCGACAACCGACGAGGATGCATGGTGCGAGTGGTGGTGATGATGGTGGTGGTGATGATGAAACCCAATACTCAAGTCAGAGACCCCGTTGTGCACGTCTGCACTGTTGCTGGCCCTTGACTTGTGTGTAGAGGCGTATGGAAGGGCGAACATTCCTGGCTGAGGGGGCATCCTGGGTCCGGAGTATGTGGTTTCGAGTGGTTCTGAGAGAGAAGTGTTGCCCAGCCTATTTGTAGCAAAGATAAGGTGGGGGAAAGGGATAGAGTAGCCAGAGAAGGATGTGCCGGTGGTTGAAACCTCGGCCTGTGATGAACAAAAGAGGAAGTCATTCCTGCGCCGACGAGTGGCCGGGGCCTCAAGTCCACGAATCATTTCCGTGTCTTACAACTTTCCCAGGGCTACCTCATGGTCAAAACCCACTTGCCTAACGCTTGTTCATCATATCTAAAGCAAAATTCGTTGCTGAGATATTCTCTAAGACAATCTCCACGCTTGACTCCATTGGAGTCAAGAAACTGACAATATACTTGGGGGGCTCAGAGACCGAGGCTTTGCCGATGCAAATCTGCTGCAAGGCGAGTCCTGTTATCCTTTACGCACTATCAACAGCGGTTTTAACAATTCCATGCAGCCATATTTATCGCTTTCACCTTGAGTACAGGGTGTCATAAATCAAGCCCAGACCCAACAAACCTATGTGACTTCGTACGTGAGCAGGTATCCAATGTCCTTATCTCCGTAGTTGCTTGTCCGACGCATAGACGGCCTACGAGGGAAATCGCGAAGAAAAGGCAAATACACAAATCAAAGATACGAGAAAAACATGGAAAACACAAAGACAAAAACAACCTTTCAGTAACAACAAGTGTCCCGGCACCATACAATATCAGGCCAAGCGAATAAAAAAGCGAATCACAAAATCGGAAACAAGTGAAGAAATTGGTTTAAGAAGCGCGCGATCTCACGCTACGAGCATCTGCCTGTTGCGTCGCTCTTTCCACCTTGCGCATTGCTCTTTCCGCCTTGCGCTGTGAGTCACCATCAGCTTCATATTTAGGGAATGGTCAGTGGGACAAGTCCAGCTCACCATTTCAAGCCTCATTTTTCGCGCCTGCCACTCGGGACTCAGGTTGAACAGCTCTTGCACCATCGTGTCCACCATGGCAGCATACTCTTCTGCCTTCCTGCGCTGCTCGGCCTGTGCTTCCCTCACAACACGAATGCGCGCATAACTCCTCTGCTCGATATTCCTCGCCCATTCTTCTCGCTCTCGAAGGCGTCGCTTTTGTTCCTCCGTCTGAACATAGTATTTAGAGGACGATATACTTGATCTGTTAGTCGACGCATGGGTGGTGGGCCAGGTGGAGGATGCGTCGGATCCAGGCTTGGCAGTTGAAATACACGATGACGTCAGGACACTGATCGCGTCTGATGCAGGGGCAGAGGCGGGTGCAGACGAGTTGGATGCCGCGTTTGACGCCGGCTGAGGGGCAACATCGTTGCGTGAAGTCGCAATCTGAACGGTTCTGGGGTTGCATTGCAAAGGACGCGATTGGATGGTAACAATGCCAGAATTAGGCGCAGAAACGGAAGGCAAAACGGTGATTCGTTCTGGCTCGCAAGAAAGAGCAATGGGAGCAGTAGCACTGGTTACAGCTTGGGAGGTGGGTCGAGAGGTAGAAGGAGAAGGAGCGGGTGGTGCAGCGGAGGCTCTGGAGTTATGGCGAGAAAAAGGATTGTAGGGCACGGCGGAAGTGGTACCGGAGGCGGTAGATTTGGAGCGGGAGACAGAGGGAGGAGGAGTAGCCAGGGGTGCGGTGTTCTCCTCTGGTGAGAGAGTGAAAGACATGAGTGAATCAGGTCGAGGATGGCTTTGTGAGACGGTCAAGGAAGTGCTGGTATCAGAATTGGACGTAGAAAGAGAAGCGAACGAAGGTGATGCGCCCAAAATGGGACTTGGTAGTATTCGATTGTGAATGTCGTAAGCCTGGATTCGCTGTACAATCAGACGCTGTGCAAATGAGCAAGAGACATTGTACTCACTCTGCGCCGGTCGACGTCTCCAAGAATCTCAAACGCTGCATGCACCTACATTCATGCACCCATCAGACCAGTTAAAGAAAAAGCGTACAAGATATGCACCTTCCCAAATTCTTCCTTTGCTTCCTGCTTCTCCACCTCATTTGCCGTCGGTGGTAATCTGTCTGGATGGGTCTCCAGGACCTTCAGCTTATAAGCTCTGCGCACTGTTCAACGGCAAGGCAAATGGTGAGCGCGCGCCCATGAAGCAAATTAGCAGGACGAACAGTCCTCGGGGGTAGCAGAGCACCGGATGCCAAGTATCTCATAGAGGTTTATGTTCAACAAGTCCATGAGGGAGAGGCGCAGGGATTGAGGACACTCGGACCAAGTTGAAGTTGAACAGGTTTCTCATTTCTCTGGTGAAACGTAATATATTGGCTGACTGAGCGCGTACGACACAGTCCACGTGACCGCGTTTTCCATGTCGTCGGAGTCTCCGGACCGCGATGACCAAGCGTTCTCTTTCACGGACCACAAGATGATTGCCATTGTCGAGCCCCCCGCTCTGGTCCCTAACCCGTCGTCAATCCCTGCCAATGCACCAGAACACTGTCCAGTGCGTCGCGCCTTACTGCTTCTGTCCATCTGTCTTGACATTCTCATCCTAGGGAACCGAGTCAGAGTTGGCGGGAAAGTCTGCTGCATGCGAAGGGTGCGCCAACCAAGAGATATGTGCCTCAAACACACCAAAGGGTCCGGATCCTGCCCTGCCGTTCATTCGACAACGCATGTCGGGCGTCAAGCGGAAGATTCTTGTTTTGTCGGGAAAAGGTGGTGTGGGCAAGTCGACTTTCACTGCTCAACTAGGCTGGGCCTTTGCTGCGGATGAAGATCTACAGGTATGCTCTTCGGACTCACGAGAAGTACTCATGTCCATTCGCCACGACTTCGTCTAGACAGGAATCATGGACGTCGACATCTGCGGCCCATCAATACCTACCATCCTCGGCATCGCATCCGAGCAGGTGCATTCCTCTTCCGAAGGCTGGTCTCCTGTATACGTGCAGGACAATCTCGGCGTCATGTCTGTCGGTTTCATGCTTCCATCCTCGAAGGACGCCGTCATGTGGCGTGGACCCAAGAAGAACGGCCTCATTTCGCAGTTTCTCAAGGACGTGGACTGGGGCATGCTCGACTATCTCATCATTGACACGCCTCCAGGAACGTCCGACGAGCACCTCAGCATCGTGCAGTATCTCAAGGAGAGCGGCATCGATGGCGCCATCGTAATCACCACCCCGCAGGAGGTTGCGCTTCAGGATGTCCGGCGCGAGATCGACTTTTGCAGGAAGGTCGGCGTACGAGTGCTCGGTGTCGTTGAGAACATGGCAGGCTTTGTATGCCCCAGCTGCAAGACCGAGTCTCAGATATTTAAGCCCACCACAGGTGGCGCAAAGAGATTGGCACAAGAAATGAATGTCGAGCTCCTGGGTTCTGTGCCTCTTGATCCGCGGATAGGCAGGAGTGGAGACTACGGCGTCAGTTTCTTAGATGAATACCCTGATAGCCCTGCCACGACAGCATATCTCAGCATTATAGATAGTAAGTCTGTTTGAATCCTCGTTGCACGGATGGAGTAACCGTTCTTATTATAGGAATCAAGGAGATACTGAGGGACAAGTAGATGCCTCATTGTACTGTTTGTCTTTTTGCTTTCTATCTGTATTCTGTATTATATCATAGACTGCGGATGTACTATACTCAACGACTACGCATCCATGTATCCATCTAATTTTCTGTCCTTGTACCAATAAGGGGCATTATGGGGGCATATCAACTCTATCGTCCCGGACTACCACGCCCAGATTGTCCACGAGAACCGACCGTGGGCAACCAACAAGCACCGGCTCAAACCTTCTCGGTCTGCTCCCCTCCCTTCCTCCCACTGTCACTCCCTCTGCCTCCAAACTCGCCTGGCATCTCGCTCGCTGGGGCATCCGCATCCGACCCCCTCTCGCGAATGAAGCGCGCGATGGGCGCCACCCCCGCCTCGCCACCATCCACGCTCTCGTATATCGACACCGTTGACAGCGTGCGGAGCAGCTTCTGGATGGGCTCAGCGCCGCCGGCCACGCTGGCCGTCCGCGACCGCGCCGGAACTACGAAGCCGTCACGGGTGGTCTTCACGGTTTCGTCTTCGATGAACGAGGGCGCGCGCGCCAGCGACCCCTGCTCCTGTGACGGCGCCGTCGCAGGAAACACCGAATCGCGGGTGGAGTGCGTCGAGAAGACGCTTGCGCGCCGTGCGTACGAGACCAGCGGGTCGCGCACGGCGTGGCTGTCGCTGCTTCGGCGGTCCGCCGCGGGGCTCGTCCACGGCTTGTCGGAATCGATGATCGTAAAGCTACCCGCGGCAACTGGGAAGTCTGGTGGCGGATGCTCGGTCACTGGGGAATGCGGTGCGTCGGGCGAGAGGCTCGGGCTGGGCTGCAGTGCAGGCTGCTCCTGTTGGTCGGGCCCAATGGTACGCACCTCTCGGCGGTAGTCTTCGACCTCGCGCCACAACGCCTCGCGGAACTGTTCGATCGTCTCGAGCTCCTCGATTTCGCGCCAACGGTCAAAGACGACAGGACAATCGGGTTCGTCGTTCACGTCGTGGTACGCGGCAAGCCACGGGTGCTCGAGCGCTTCTGGGACAGTGATACGACTGGCAGGATCGAAGGAAAGCATCTTCTCAAGGAGATCGATTGCTGCAATGCGTGGGAGACCGTCAGTCGGGGTGACTGCTATGCCACATTTGCGCTATGGAAAGCCAACCTTGCTCACAACCCTTTGGCATCAGCGTCGAAAACGGTGTTTTCTTCTTTATAGGTAGCGAGCGAACATAAGATTGCGCCTGGTATGGAACATTAACCGTATGCAATGGAGCCGGGTGATTAGGACCCCTCCTACCTTGTCACTACTTATTCGTTTGATGATGCTTTGGTCCGGGGTGCCTGGCGGATTGGGTTAATTCAACCATTCACATGACAGTCCGATTGCGTACCCAGGACCTCAAGGATCTTGTTCAGCTGGTCAACTGGCAAAAGAGGTTACAGCTCATATGAACCCGATACAGATACAGAGAAGCCCTTACCGTAGCTGAGCGATGGAATCAGTATTAGGAGGACAACGATATTCACCAAGTACTCACTCTTTGCCTTTGAAGAGTGGTCGTCCCAACATAAGTTCCGCCAAGATACACCCTATTGACCAAACGTCGACTAATGTGGTGGTCTCAAGTCTTAGAGACAGCAAACAGCCCCAAGACGATTACGCACTTGCGGTGTTATATCGTCTATATCACACAGGATTGAGCGGCGAGGCTCGACTATGTTGATCGTCCCACTTACTTGAAAGCCAGCATGATTTCGGGTGCTCGATACCATCTTGTCGCGACATATTCCGTCATCTGTGACGCATTATCGTCCGAGCGCGAGTCGAAGCCTCTGCTTAGCCCAAAGTCGCATATTTTGAGCTCACAGTCAGAGTTGACGAGCAGGTTTCCAGGCTTGAGATCACGGTGGACGACAGATGCCGAGTGAATGTATTTCATGCCTGCGAGAAGTTAGCGTCACTGAAGTGGTGTGGGATGAGGCGAGCACTAGATTACCTCGGAGAATCTGGTATACAAAGTACTGAACATGCTCATTCGTCAGTATTTGCCCTGACTTGATAATCTGGTGTAAATCGGCTACAAAGGGCATGAGGAACAAGGAGATAAGGATGAAAGAAACAAAAGTCACCTTCCATGGGCTGCATATCCGTGCGTAAAATCAACAAGCCATCCCGATTCATATAGAATACCTTACCTCCATAAACAGGTATCTGTATGATCAGCATGTATGAGAGCCCTGCCACCAAAATCTCAGTTAAACAGAGGAGCTCACAGATCGTTGAACTTGGGTGTAATAGCATCGACATCGATGATCCCGGTGATGTTCTCGTGATTGTTGAAATGTCTGAGAAGAGCGAGTTCACGCAGCGCTCGCTTCGCGAGCTGCACCTTGTCGAAAACACGCGTCACCATCTTAATCGCCACAGTCTCCCCGGAGATCTCGTCCGCAGCCGAGCTGGGGGCAAAAGGTGAGCGTGTTGGACAGGGGAGAACAGCGGGGCTACAGACATTACGACGCCATATGCACCGGCGCCCATCTCCCGAATGAGCTTCCATCGCTTCTCGACGCAGAACGCCTTGTCGAAGGATCGCAGGTAGTGGTACCCCCTGTGTGCGCATATATATATACACCAATGCAATTCTTTGACACACGAGAGAGACACGGAGCGTACTGCTTTCGCGGACTATCTTGAGGGTAGCTGTCAGACAGCCTGCGTATGCGTGATCGGCCGCGGGGGACATTCCACGATGACAGGGATGCTTGAGGTGAGTCGGTCACCTCAGACTCTTGGCGGCGCACGTCCGCTCTCCCACGCGCCTCGACACCGCCCGCGGACGAGCATGGCGACGTTCTTCTCCGATGTTCCACCACTGGCGCAGCAAGTGTGTCTGGTACCATGACTGAAAAGCCAGACCGCCCAGAACTGGAATGACGTCCCGTACAACCAGTATCGGTCGAGCTAGACGTCGTCAAAACCAATGCGGCGAGCGTTTGTGTGCTTCCGTACGATGCCTTCAAGATGTAGGACAGCTTAAGTCGATGAAGCGGATTGAAAGACGGACAAGGGCTGCAGCAGGACTGCCAAAAGTGCCAGTGTCCCGGCCGACTTGTGGGCCAGTGGCACTTGGCACTGTCACGGTTTTGGGCTGGCCGACGGATCCAGGCATCCGGCGCAATTCAGTTGTAGACTAGATACAATAAGATAAGATGACGTTTTCGATTGATACAATTCCATATAAGATCTCGCATCCTTGGTTACAGCATGCAGAGCTAAAGACCCAAAAGTGTGAGACATCTGGAATGTGCCTGTCTGTCCAGATGAAGTGAGGGGTCTTCCACCTGAGATTGTGAGCTGGAGCACAATTGTAAACATGAATTATACCCTGTACTGCAAGTTCCCAGAAACTG
>QLPN01021897.1:566-29948 GCA_003314395.1 Albatrellus ellisii
CAGGTGTGACAACTGAAGATGCACAGATGTGCAATGTCTGGAATGCCAGCAGGTGGTGACCAAATGGCTAACAGAGTGGACCAACATAGATGGCACACTGGTGAAGGGTTATACATGTGAATGGCTGTATGAACCATGAACTCCCAGAACCCTGGCAAAAGGCCAGCATGATCCAGAAGGGGGAGAGCCCAGTCCATAATGGTATGGTTCCAGCACTCCACACATCTGTTCTGTTGCAGGGAATATGGAATGGTTTGCTGATGTTTGATGCCTTTTTCAGCAAGGAGGTTGTGTACATGTGAGTTCAGGCATTCTTCACCATGGTCCATACAGAGACACTTGGGGTATTGCCCATGTTGTGTTCCAACCCATGCAAGATAATGCTGAAGAACATCACTGAGTTGATCTTTCCATTTGATTGGATAGATGACACCAAAGCCTGAATAGTTGTCCAGGAATGTGGTGAAGTATGTATTACCAGAAGCAACAAATGCAGTGCCAATGGGTCCAACCAAGTCCAAATGGATTAAGTTGAGGGCAGCAGAGGCTTGAGAGTGAGAGACTCTGAATGCAGCACAGGGAAGTTTTCCAAGCGTGCAACCAGTACAGGGAACAGAGCTAGGAGAGGAGAGGCTGAAGGAGTATTGAAGCCTGAAACTTGTGAGGGGTGAATGCATGATAAGACTGCTTCTGACAGATGGCTGAACCTTTCATGCCATACACAAAGTGAGGGAGAAGAGAGTGTGAGGATCAAGGAGTTCAGACACAGAGTAACCCAATAGGTTCCACCCTAGAGTGAGTTGACACAAAATGTTCATCCATTTGGAGATAATGCAATTCCCTTGTCCATATGTGATGGTGAACCCCAAGCCATCCAATTTGCTGACCAATAGGAAGTGACCACTGGCTCTCAGTATATGCAGGATATTAGATAATAGAATAGAAACACTTGTTCCCCCTCATAGCAAATGGCTTTGCACACAGTTTCCTTTGCCCAGACAAGGAATGGTTGATCCATTGCCAATGGTAACAGTATGAAGGCGAACTGACAGGTATTCTTGTAAGTCATTGCAATGTGGTGTGATGTGATCTGTACAGCCAGAGTCTAGCATCCAGATGCTAGAGTCATCCCCATAGGAGCAAGGGTCAGACCTAGCTCTTCCCACAGCAGAGGAAGACAAGGTGTGTAAGCTGATTGTATCCATGCATGTGGCAACTCCACCTGGTCCTTCTGTGATGCTAGCACACTTGGTAGATCTGGTTTTGGAGATGGTGTACCATATCCCCATGATAGTAAGAGTTGACTTCACCATGTTTGTCCACATCCTATGGTTTTCAGACCCTTCCAGCATAATGTTGATTACTGGAACAGAATCAAAGTGTGAGTGGGAGATCAGGGTTACAATGGTGAAGAAAAGTAGGGTTTGATAGTTGAGAGTGAGCAGAGTTGAGTCAAATATGCAAGTGAGAGTAATGCAAATGGCCTGGGCAGGGCCCATATGCTAAGAGCAGCCTATTGGATGGTCTTAGGGAAGGTCTGGTATGATAATACCCCTGGTAACAAGGTAGTTGATGAAGAGAGGGATCAATGAGATAGTGATGAGGATGATACCACTGATGACTAAATGAGGATTCAGAGTGATGAGTTTAGGATGTCTTAGTGACACTTAGAGTGACTTAGAGATCTTAGACTTGGTTCTTAGAAATGAAGCAAGTTTGTGGTGAGCTTAGGTCAAGTGCAGTATAGGAGAATCCCTAAATTATGAAGTTGACAAGACTGGGGTTTAAGACTGCCAGTCTTTTAACTACCTATACAAATCCAAAGTCCTAAAGATAGTACAAGTAAATAAGGTTGATGGATCAATGATGACTACACAGCAATCAATGGGATCACATGACCCAAAACATGTCTGTAAGTATAGTAAGTGGCTCAGCCACAAGCATGAAATGAATGAGAAGTAAATGAAGATAAACAAAGATGAAATAAGATGAGTCCTTGCTAATTGTATAGTGATAGTCTTTAGCAAGTAAATGTTATAATAAATAAATAAAGAGAAAAATATGAGTCTTTATAGTACTTGGAGCTAAGCTCACACTTAAGTATGTAAATACTTAAGTACTACAAAGAGAAAAGGAAAACGAGTCCTTACTAAGTAAAGTGGAGCTGAGCTCACACTTGTAGTAATAATATTACACTTTACTAGTAAGTAAGATAAAGAAATAAAGAAAAATAAAGAAAGAAAACCATTACAAGGTGCCAAAGCAAGTGCCTTGTAACACCATAACTTGTTGAACACAAGCCATATGCAAAAGGAGAATGTGAAGAGTTCAATATATCTAAGTGGCTGGTTGTGTGTGTGCAGTAGCAGAGGATGTTATAGCTTAGTAACAAAGTAGTGTCAACAAGTTTGATTGTCTGTCTTGGGGTGATAGGCAGTCAACATGGCCTGAATAATTGACAGTTTTTTGCATAATTCTCTGGTGAATTTAGCCATAAGCTGTGGTCCTCAGTCCAAGATGACCCAAGATGGTAATCCAATACATTGTCTCTGTAAAGGTCAGCCATTTGTGCCATGAGATGGTGGAGTGGCAAGGAGCAATAACTGCTGCTTTGGTGACATCATGGTCTGCAAAGACCATGATCACATCAAATCTATGAGACAGGGGTAGTTGTATGATAAAGTCCATAGACACTATAGAAAATCATTCTGCAGTTGGTTCTGGTTTGATGTGCAGGAGAGGAATGGGGATTTGTTAGGTAGGTTTTTGTATCCCTGACAAGTGGGACAACCATCAACAAAATCAAAAATAAACCTCCTCATCTTTGGCCAGCTGAACTAGTTCTAAGGTCTTGAGTCTTCCTGGATGTCCAGCAGCCAGTGTGTTGTGTAAACATTGGATGATTGAATGATGTAACACATCATCCTTGGGGACATATAGGTGTCTGGAGTAATAAATTACCCCTTTCCTATCATCCAATGTTGTTGAAGCTGGGTCTTTGCAGGAGAAGATGTGGGGGTTTGCAAGATCCAGGTAACATCAAGGATTTCATCATCCCAGTTGATCCAGTTCTGTACTGAAGTGAAAAAATGATCATCTGCAATCATAAGCATGATTGGTCAGACAGAAAGAGAAGAAGGAAGCAGAATTTGATCCTCATTATCATTGTCACCCACATCATGATCTGCATGGTGAGAGAGCATTGGGTTTCCTCACTCTAGTGCCAGGCACATGTTTGATCTGAAAATCAAATCAGGTTCAGTATAACACCCATCTGGCTTGATGTGAGACTATATGGGCATCCCTGAAAACTTCCAGATTTTTTATGGTCAGATAGAATAGAGATACTGTGTGGTGATCCTTCAAGGTAATATCACCATTCTTCTAATGCTTTGATAATCATATCTGACATCAAATTTAGTATAATATTTAGCATGTTTCAAACTTATCAATACTGTCAGAAATGAGAGGACAGGAGTATTGATTTTCGACTGTGATACTATTGAGTTGTCAATAATTCTGGACAGGACATAATTTACCATCATTTTTCTTGACAAACAGGAAGGGTGACATGAAAGGCAATTTTGAATCATGGACATAACCTCTCAATGCCATATCTTTCATGAAATCATCTAGAGCAACTGGTTCAGTAGGGCTCAACAGGTAAATTTTGCAATTGTTAGTAGGGATAGCATCAGGTAAAAGATTGATAGTGTGATCCCAATCACAGAACAGAGGTGACAAGTGGGAAGCTTCCTCTGTAAAAACCTTCTGGTATACAGAGCACCATTCTGGAATGGTAGTTACCTTCGGAGTCATAGCCACTGCCAATTTGGTCACTTGAGAAGTATGACAAATCCAATCTTCATTGGGAATACCCATATAAACCTCATCTCCTTCTTCAAAGGGGAGTCCTGCATTGAATTTGACCTTGCAAGCAGACAATGTTTGTTGTCTTCCAGCCAGCATGCAGTTGGTTCACATCTCTTAAAAGCAATAGAGGACTTCTGGTGATTAATGAGGGGATTATGAGTCTTGAGCCATTGATGCCCAAGGATAATATCATCAGGTCCTAGATTGATGATGAAGAATTTGATATCTTCTTGATGGTCATATATCATCAATCATAGGTGAGCCTTGTGTGTTGTCCATCCTAACCAATTCTTGGTGTTATTGGCATTTCACACAATCTGGGGATGTGACATGGGAATAGGGGTGATTTGAAGCTGTTTGACTAAGTGGAGGTTGATGAAATTGTTGGTAGTGCCACTATTGATGAGCACTTTTGGTGGCCAATTCTATGACTTCCTAAATGATTACTGAGCTAAATGGGAATATAGAGCACATGAAGTGATGTTACAGATACTCTCAGATCATTGGGTAGAGACTATTGGTGCAAAGATGGGTAGAGATCTCTGACCTTATTAAAAATCCTCTGACATTTCAGATGGGGTTCTTCTACCTTCCATTGGTGGCATACAAATCATCTCATAGATGCAACATATGGTGGCTTCATCATACATGGGTGGTCGGGTACTCTCTACTACTTCATCTTTGTTGATGACTTCTGAGACATGAGCCCAACACAATACAGGTGGGGGGACATAAGATGACATGGTTTAAACTGAGGGTGGACAAGATGGGGGAGATATTGGTGCTTCTTCTTCTTCTTCTTCTTCTTCTTCTTCTTCTTCTATTATTTGGAGGCATGGTACAGTTGTCTTCATTGCACATTGACTCACCATATGTCCTGCTCATCAGCAAGCAAAACATTTCCCTTCTCTCCACAACTTCTCTCTTTCTTCATCAGTGAGCTTTTTCAAGCAAGGTCAGGATGCAAAGACTTGATGATGCCAATTGCATTAGGATCTCTGTGAGTGGTAGTGGGGGGAGTGGATATAGTAGAAAATGGAAGCATTAACTTCTGTTGCTCCTTATGTGCATACCACTGCATATCCATCATGATCACTCTCTCCATCCACTTGTTGAAAGTTGTGGGTGCTTCCAAGTTATAGATGCAATTGGTGAGGCCAGGATTCAGACCTTGTTCATAACAGTCTAACTTCATCTTGTTGTCCATTATCCCAGCATTATGTATCAGCAATAAAAATGCTGCATTATACTCTTCTGCCATTTGACTTCCTTGTTTGAGTTGTCACAAAGCTAGGTAAGCCTGTTGGGACTTTATGTGGATCATTAAATTGCTGTTTGAGATCCACAATGAACTCATCATAGGAAGGATTGGGCATCATCTGTTGGTTTTTTCATTACCTTATGATACTGATCACACTGTTTACTTATTAAGTATACTTATCTCAATCTCATCTTATTGGTATTTCTTTTCTCTTTATGGTTTGAGCTCCTCTTAAACCATATCTTGTTCTTGATATATCTTCTTTACTTTGTCTTTGTCTCACCTCAGCACTTCTGCATGTGCTGAGGTGAGTATCTCTTCTACTCTCTTAGTTCTCTTCTGACATACCTGCTCTATGCAGCTCTCACTTTCTTCTATGTGCCCTCTACCATCTGGTACACATCATCTTCTCTTATCTTACAGCTCTTCTTCTTTGTATGGCTACAAGCCTACCATTGGTCTCTTTATGACCAATCTATTGTTTGCCTTGTTGCCTGCATTTTAATATCATTGTCAGATGCTTCAACATATATCTGTTGTTATATGCCAGGGCAGTACCCTTTGTCATACAAGATAGGACAAAAAGAATCTTCTGTAAGTCCACTGCATGCAGATCAGTGTATGCAAGAAGATAGTTCATGTATGCCAGGAAGAAGGTTTGGAGGTCCTTCTTAGTTCTGTCAAATTCAGAGGGTTTGTTGATTTTGAGAAATCATGTCATTGAAGTGGTACTCATAGCTTCAGGAATTGGGGGCCTGGGTTGTAGGAATAGCTCTGGGGGTGCAGAGAAGGGGATCAAAGGGGAATCAATGGCCATACCAGAGGAAGTTGAAATACCTTCTGGCAGTGGGATATCCTTGGAAGAGTTGGCAGTGGGGTCAAAGAGATAGGCACATATAGAGGGGATTGAGGTCTCAGAGCTGTCTGCTCCTGAGGTGTCAAGATATTGCTGAGTTCCTGTGACTCTCCAGCAGTCATTTCCTGAGGAGCACTCATGGTGATGAGGCTTGAGGCTGCAGGCATACATGAGAACAGAGGTATGGCAGCCAGTAAACTGGTGCTCATAGAAATGGAGAAGAGTGAGTGCAACTAGAGTCAATAATTGTTCTAGAGACAAGACAGTAACTATAAGTACAATCTAGTACAGCACACAGACCATGTAACTAGTGGTGGCTGAGAGTGTGTACAGAGTATCATAAGAAAGTTCAACACCCCCCCATGCTATAAACACACCTCATGAAGTCCTAAGGACATGTGGAAAGAAGGAAAGGAGTGGTAGAGGTCTAATTAGTGTATCAGTGGTGATGGATGTGGAAGGAAGATGTTGTATAGTGATGGAAGAATCAGAAATGCATTGTTGGATGTAATGGAAACAAATATCAATGTGTTTTGAACCCCTACCAATTATTGGGTTGTTCATGATTTTGATGGAGCCCTTATTGTCCCCACACAGCACTTCTGCTCAAACCCTACATCCAATAGCAATGCCCTGAGCCACTCTGCCTGAGCTGCTTCCTGTTACAGTGCCATGTATTTAGCTTCAGTAGATGAAAGGGAAACAACCTGCTGCTTCCATGACACCCAAGCAACCACTCCTTCTGCCAACTTGAACATGTAGGCTCCCATGGATTTGCAATCTCTTGAAACATGGGCAAAGTGGCAAACAGCAGTAAGAGCAAGATAGATTTTAGGAGGAGCACAAACCATAAAGAGAAAAGAAATACCAATAAGATGAGATAGAGATAAGTATACTTAATAAGTAAACAGTGTGATCAGTATCATAAGGTAATGAAAAAACCAACACAATCATCTTTGTCAGCTGCCCAGTTAGAGTTGGAATATCCATACAAGCAAAAGTTGGAGAGACTGTGGTATTGGAGACACTGATGAAGTGAGCCCTTGAGATAGTGAAGAACATGCCTGGTGGCATTGAGGTGTTCTTGAGAGAGATTTGTGACAAATTGTGAGAGTTTTGTTACAGTGAAGGAGATGTCTGGTCTTGAGATGATCGCAGCATATAGTGTCAGTTTCTTGCCTTCCATAGGACACTGGACTTACCTTTACATACTCTGCACATCTTCATGACTCTCTCTTTACTTGACTCTTCCCACTGGTCACTTATTGTGACTGGATGGTATTTCATATGGATCTATTTATAACATGTATATCATTTCTCCATTGTCTTCCCATTTGGGATATCTCTTTGTTCTTTATAGTTAAAGCTCCTCTACAACCTTATCTCACTTTACTATATCTACCTTTCTCTTTTATTGTACCACCTCAGCACTTCTGCACTCTGCTGAGTACTCTTTCTTCTCATCCTCTGCATACTCCCTCTCTGTGTATGCCTTGTCTATTCAGATGTTGTTCCTCAGCCCTCTATTTCTACTCTGCCAGGCTATAGCCCTCATATCAATCACCATCTGTTTTAGGCTATTTGTTCTATGTCATGGTCTACTTGCCATTTGCAGCCCTGCCCAGATTTCATCATATAGGAGTGAACCTATGAGCTGTTGGTGTTCAGATCTGAGTGAGGACAAGGCAGAAATGGATGATTTGATGAGGGAATGGATCAAGGGAGTGGTGTAGGTGTAGGATTGCAGTCTGTGAGTTGGAAGTGGTCCAGGACATCTGAAAGATATGCCATTTGGTCAATTTCCAGTATGCACTTGGATCTATCTCTGTTACAAGGCACTTGCTTTGGCACCCCATAACAGTTTTCTTTTCCTTTTCTTTCTTTTTTTCTGACTTACTATAGATTCTAGTATCAACTAGCACATATCTGTAGTAAGGACTATATCTATTTCTTTCTAGTACTACAGTATTTATATACTGTGCTGTGAGTTTTACTCCAAGTACTATCAAGTGTCTTCTTCCTTTTATCTTTCTTTATTTATTTACATTTACTTGCTAAGGACTATTACTATACAATTAGCAAGGACTCATTCCATTTTTCGCATTTTGTTTATCTTTGTTTACCACTTGTTCATATTGTGCCTGTGGCTACTTTAGCTAGCTTACTATGGACACAGCTCAGGTCACATGATCTCATTGATATATGAAACTTATATCATTTATACTATTCTTAGGACTTGTCTTTAGTATAAATAGTTGCAAGACCAGTGGTCTTAAACCACAGTCTTGTCAACTTCACAATTGAGGGATTCTCCTACACTGCACTTGACCTAAGCTCACCTTCCACTCACTTCACAACTCTAAGAACTAATTCTATGATCCTGAAGTCACTAAATGTTGCTAAGATATCCTAAAACTTGTCACACTGGATCCTTGTTTAGTCATTGGCAGTATCATCCTCATCACTATCTCAATGATCCCACTCTTCATTGTCATCAGGAACATTTACTATGCATATCAAATGCATAACAACTATCTTGTTACCAGGGGTATAGTTATTGCAAACCTTCCCTAAGACCATCCAATAGGCCACTCTTAGCAAGGGTCTGTTGGAATCCATGTACAATACATGATGCTGACCATGCCTTCATCTCATCATATCTTTATCTAATCTTCTTATCTTATCTTATCTTATCTTATCTTATCTTATCTTATCTTATCTTATCTTATCTTATATGACCAGACACTTTCTACTCTGTCAGATGTCCCTCATTACACATCACTTGCAGCCACTCTTTCCACCACTACTATGTCACTTGCAGTTTATGCTCCTCTCCAAATCCATCTTGTCTTGACTGTATATACTTGTCTTAATCATTCAAACACCCTAGTACTTTAGCACATTGCTGAATTGCTCACTATCCATCTTTTCTGCATACTCACCCTACACCCCCATCACTACCAGTCACTCTTTGTTGTGTCTTCATCATATCTTTATCACATCTTCATTGCACATTCTATCACATCTTTGTTGTGCTCACTGTCTCTACCATCCTCCTCCTCTGTCTGCCCATCATGTGGGCCTATGATGTCATGCTCTTCACCTTCTACCTATCAATAATTCTGGCCTGCTCCTTTACTCATTTACAGGGTCAAGATGAAGCTAGTAATTCCCATTCTTGAGGAAACCTGTGCAATACTCAAGTCATTTTCAGGAGACCATGCATCATTGATTGTTGTGCATGACCATAAAGCCTAGTCAGTACAGTTTTCTGATGGAAATTGTTGAAATTTGCATCCACTTTACAACACTGGACATACTGTCTAAGCTGCTATTTTCACATTGACTCATTTATCATTATTAGACTCTTATCTTTCCCTTTTGGGACATCTCCTGGTTCTGTATGATTCAGACTCCTCTTTACTATATCTTCTCTGCTCCTTTGCCATACTACCTCAGCACTTCTACTCTTGCTGAGGTATGTAACTTTTTGAGCACTCCCCATTATCTATCTGACAACTACCTGGTTTGGCACAGTCACTCTGTCTTTCTGCATACTGCCCCTTTTGTTTATGCCTCATTCTGATCTCTCTTCAGATATCTTGCCTCTGAACATCAGTCCTCTGGCTACTCCCTCTAAAATTACTGTGGCTTCAAGCCTTATCTTATCTGCCTATGATCTATCTGCTGTGCATGTATGTGTGCCTGTTTTGACAGAAATAAAGCAATTGTTGGCTTTTGGGACATGCAGGACATTGGACAAGGTGAGAGCAGTGGTTTCATTGTTGGACCAGAAGGCAGTGCAGGTGATGGTTCCTATGCCTTGGCAGGAGATGGTGTAGTTGTATCCAAAAGTGACATGGTGGAGCATGGACAAGTATGTGAGGAGATTGTTTTTGTGAGGAGAGATGTGGTCTGTGCATGATATATGCTGCAGTAGGGTGATAGGGTAATCTACAATCACAGCCACAACAAATACTGAAGGGTGCAAGCTGTAAGATCCTCTAGACACCAAAGGACAGAGAATCAGTAGTTTAGAGAGAGAGAGAGATGTGATAATGCAACATGACTGGGTGACAATGGGGAGATATGATGCTGTAAATGTAACACAACAATAGCAATAATGTGGACAAAACACAACACAGAAGAGAACACAATGCAACAATAACACAAACACAACACTAAGACCTGCAACCAGGCAACTGATGATCTAGGATGTAATATTAGGTTCCTTACATGTTTTACAGCCACAAGCCTGAATGGTCTGGCAGCACATAGTACAATACAATGTCTACTACTTACTTTACCAAATACCTACTTCCTATGTGGATGCTGCCAAGGGGACAAAGCTCCAAGATGGAGTGACATACATGCCCAACTACAGTATTCAAGGAGTATGGGGTGTGCTCCTCCTCTAGAGTTATGAGAGCTACCAGAGTAACTATCATGCAGATACTATGCTATGCAGAGCCTGCCACTATTCCATTTTATGCAGTTCTAATATCATCCCATTATGTGTTTAAGTCTAGGAGCCAGCTGCCCTCATCTTACATGTCTTTTTACCTTCCTCTTATCCTTGAACTCACACAGTGATATATGCTGCAGTAGTAACTCCCTCAACAAAAGGGTTCAGTTAGAAGTGAAAGGCAAAAACAGGGACAAGGGACCTGTTGAGGACACCACTGCTGGTACTGTGTTGGACCACTTGTCGTCTGTTTCTCCAATTGATGCTGGCCACTGGGTGCTTGACTCTGGGTGCACTGATCACATATCACCACACTGATCTGACTTTGTGTCCTATGAGCCACTCACCTTTCACAATGTCATGGTTGGGAATGGATCCACCATCATGTGTATTGGCACTGGGTCCAGCACACAACAACACAAGCTACCTTGCAGTACATCTATATTTCTCAAACTCTCTGGAGTCCTCCACATTCCTGCTGCATCTTGGTGGTTCCTTTCCATTAGCATACTTGATCAGCTGGGTTTCCACATCATCTATGGGGATGGCAAATGTGTATAGGGTTCCTGAAGGAAGGCACATACTGGCTGGTCCTGGCTTGTGCCCCTTCACTCCATTCTCATGTCTCTCCTACCCTTTGCATCTGGCATGAACATCTTGGCCACCTGTCAACTGCCATCATTTCCTGGATCCAGCCATCATAACTCACTGGTTTTTCACCTCCATCTCCAGACACCTCTTCATCTCCCTGTACTGGTTGCTTTGCTGGGAAGTTCCTGCATTCCTCCTTTTGACTTTCATGCTCACACACCACTGAAGTGCTCAGTCTGGTCCACTCAGACCTGGTCAGGCCTGTTAATGCTGCAGCCATTGGTACCAGGGTGCTGTACTTCACCACCTTCCTTGACAACTTCTCCAGGTATGGGACCATCTACCTCCTTTGTAACAAGGATCAGTTTTCCACAGCCCTGGACAACTACCTTGCCTGTGTCCATACCCTTTTTTGCCACTGGCCTGCATCCATCCATTCCAATGAAGGTGGAGAATACATTAACAGAGTGATCAGTGACCTTCTACTGAGCCAGGGGATAGAGCACCAGACAACTGTGCCATATTCACCTCAGCAGAATAGCCATGTGGAGAGGTGGAACAGGACCATCCTTGACCAAGCCCTCTCACTCCTTCATCATGCTGGCCTCTATTCTGGCTTCTGGGAGATGGCAGTGTGCACTGCTGTGCACACCTACAACCTCTCCCACATGCATTGTTTGCAGTGGCATGCTCCCACTGCTTTGTGGTCCCCCACTTCTGCTCCTCCAGACATTTCACACCTTCACATCTTTGGTTGTTGAGCCTAGGTTCAGATCCCTGACCATCAGTGTGGCAAGCTGGATCCAAAGTCCAGCCCACCTTTGTTGGGTACAAGTCCAGGATGAAGGGGTGGCTTTTTTTGGAACAAACTCACTTGCTGGACACTCACCAGCTGTGATGTGGTGTTCCAGGAAGACATCTTCCCTGTGCTGGAGGCAATTGCTGCACCCTCTGTTTTTGATCTCTTTCCTCCTCTGTCATCTGTGCCATCTCTGTCCAATAGCAATGATGGCAACTCCTCCTCTGACAATGACAATGACAATGGCTCTGATAGTGTTGATGGCACTGCTGCACCAATTTTGGTCCTGCTTGTTTCTCCTGCCATGGCTCCTCCTTTCTTGCCTCTGCTGGGTGTTCCTGTGGCTGGTGTTCCCTCTGCAGGTTCTTCAGGTTTCCCCCCCCCATTGTCACAGATCCACCTGCTATGGCACCTGTCACACTTCCTTGTATGTCCACCCCTGCAGGCATACCTCCTCATGTACATGCACAGCACACTATTCACATCAACTGGGCTGCCCCACTTCTGGCATGGTGGTGGTGCACTCCAGAGTCCCCTGGTCATCAGCAAGCACACACCCACCTGGTGGATGATGACATACTGGTCCTCTGTTGTTCTCAGCATCTCACCCACTGTCCTGATCATTTTTGTGACAGTGCCTACAATCCTCACAAATTCATGGGCATCCTTGGCCAAGGGGGGTTGGATGATAGCAATGACAACAATGACATATTTGCAATGCCCCAAGCTGGGCCTTCACTCTCTGTGGTTCTTTCCCATGCCATCTTGCACAATCTGCTCACCCTGAAACAGGCACTCTCCAGTCCTGATAGCAACTCCTGGTGCTCCACCTGCAATGATGAACCCACTTCCCTATGCAATCTCCATACATGGGACCTTGTTGATCTACCCCCAGGGTGCAATCTGGTAGGAAATAAATGGGTTTTTAAGCAGAACGCAGATGGATGATACAAAGTATGTCTTGTAGCAAAAGGATATACTCAGGTACCAGGTGTCAACTCCAATGAAACCTTTTCCCCAGTCACACATTTGAATCTTTGCACACACTCCTAGCCATCCCTGCTCCTGAAGACTGGGAAGTACACTCCATGGACACCAAAACTGTGTTCCTCAATGGTGACTTGGAAGAAAAAATATACATGGACCAACTGCATGGCTTCATGGTCCCTGGAACAGAAGGGAAGGTCTGCTGTCTCTCAAAAGCTATCTATGGGCTAAAATAAGCATCTCAACAATGGTACCATAAGATGCATGGCTCTCTTCTTAATCTTTCTTTCACCTGCACATTTTCTGATTCTGGAATATACATCTCTACTTCCTCATCAATGCCCCTCATCATTGTCCTTTATGTTGATGATATCACCATTCTAGGAGGATCACTTGATGAGGTTGAACAGTGCAAGGCAGTACTCAAGTCATACCTCAGTCTTCATGTAACTCATCATCGCACCAACCACACTCTCAACATAGACCAAGAGGCATACATTGGATATCTCCTGGAGTGCTTTCAGATGGAAGACTGCAATCCCACCACCACTCCTCTACCTCCAGGTGTGATGCCTACAAAGGCTGATGATGGTTATTCTGCATCATCTTCCCTCTGCAATGACTATCAACAGTTGATAGGGTCCCTACTCTATGCAGTAATTGTCTCAAGACCTGACATTACCTTAGCTGTTATGAGGTTATCACAGTTCTTATCCAATCCTTTACCACTCCATTTATCCCTAGCATGTCATGTCCTTTGCTACCTCAAAGGGACCATCCACTTCCACATACAATATGGCACTGATCAAGGTACTGGAGTTGTTGGATACTCAGACTCAGACTGGGCAGCCAATAGGGATGACAGGAAGTCCATTGGAGCATATACCTTCTTGTTAGGAGGTGGCACCATGGCCTGGACATCATGAAAACAGCACACAGTCTCTCTCTCATCAAATGAAGCAGAATACATGTCATTGTCCCAAGTGGTGGCCCAAGGGATGTGGTTGAGATCACTAATGAAGGAGATAGGTTTTGGCTTCTCTCATCCCCTCTTACTTCATGGTGACAACAAGGGTTCCATTGACATCACTACTAACTAATCCAGTTATTACATGTGGCACCAAACACATAGACATTTTCCATCACTATATTTGGGAGTGTATTTCATCTAACACCATTATGGTCCACCTGTTGATGACAGGCCATGTGCAGCAGGAGGATACAAATGTTCCTTATCTATTTGTACTTGTAACCATCACTATTTATAGTAAGTATGTGCATATGTACTGGTGTATGTGTGTGTATATAGTATAGAAAACAAAAAAGGAAGGAGATGTTAGTAATACAATCATATTGACATCAACACCACTGTCTTCCTTCCTCCCTCATCACTGCCAATGTATTAACCAAGCCCCTTTCTCTCCCTCTGCTAAGAGTGGCCTATTAAACAGTCTTAGGGAAGGTCTGTTATAATAATACCCCTGGTAACAAGGTAGTTGATACATGTTTGATAAGCATAGTAACCATTCCTGATGATGATGAAGAGTGGGATCAATGAGATAGTGACGATGATACCACTGATGATTAAATGAGGATCCAGAGTGATGAGTTTAGGATATCTTAGCAACATTTAGAGTGACTTAGAGATCTTAGACTTAGTTCTTAGAGGATGAAGTGAGATTGTAGCGAGCTTAGGTCAAGTGCAGTATAGGTAAATCCCTAGATTGTGAAGTTGACAAAACTGGGGTTTAAGACCACCAGTCTCTCAACTATTTATACAAAACCAGAGTCCAAAAGATAGTACAAGTAAATAAGGTTCATGGCACAACAATGATTGTGCAGCAATCAATGAAGTCACATGACTTAAGACACATCCATGAATATAGTAAGTGGCTCAGCCACAAGCACAAAATGAATGAGAGATAAACAAAGGTGAGAAAGAGGAGTCCTTGCTAATTGTATAGTGATAGTCCTTAGCAAGTAAATGTAAATAAATAAAGAACAATAAAAGAAATAGATAAGTCTTTTATAGTACTTGGAGCTATGCTCCCACTTAAGTATGTAAATACATAAGTACTATAAAAGAGAAAAGAAAATGAGTCCTTACTATAAGTAGGAGCTAAGCTCAGTGCTGTAGTTAATACTATGCTTATATTAAGTAAAATAAGAAAGAGAAAAAAAAAGAAAACCATTACAAGGTACCAAAGCAAATGCCTTGTAACATCACCCCCTCTTTATGCAATGCATTGCCTGTGATGCTTGGTGGGGTCCCCTGACCCACTGCCCTCTGCTTACTCCTCATAGGTGGGGAAGGGGAGGGTGTCCCATGCTGGGATGAACTCATTGGGCATTCCCCTTTCAAAGAACCAGGGGCACAGGGGAGAACAGTCCTGGGGGATGGAGGCAACCTGCTGGGCCCAGTAGAAGGCCTCTTTGTGGGTGCAGGCAAGAGCATATTGCACCCAGAGGTGGTGTTCTTGGAGGAACTTTCATTCCTCACACCACACCACAAACATGGGGTCAGAGTGGTGGGGGTGGGGGTCAGGGTTGAGGGTGCAGTTGCAGGGAATGGCTGGGTGGGTGTAGGGGGTGCAGCAGTGGTGGGTGTTGGGGCATTGAGCCTGGTGATGGCCATGCTGGCTGCATTTGAAGCACACCCCTCTTGGAGGGGCCAGGGCAGGGGTGGAGGACACGGAGGACCAGGCCTTGATGTGATGGTGGGAGGTGGGCCACCAGCCCACTGATGGGTTCCCCCAGGAGGCCACTGGGGAGGCAGGGGCAGTGATGAGGCCAGGGAGGGAGGCTGGGGCATCAGTGATGTGCTCCTCCAGAGGGAGTGCTGATGGTGGGCTGTGCAGGAGGCAATGAGGGAGGGGGGACAAAAATCTGGCTTGTAGGGTGAGGAGGTCACCTGGGGGGGGTAAGGGGTGGGGGGCCAGTGGAGAAAAGGGGAAGATCTCCAGGGGATGGGCCAAGGGCTGGTGAGTCCCATTTATAGGGAGAGGGGGCTGGGTGGGAGTGGAGGTGGGGTGGTGGTGTCTGAGGGGTGGAGCACCACAAGAGTGGCAGCAGCAGAGGCATCCTCCTCTGTGAAGGGGAGGGGGGATGTGCAGAGGTAGGGGGAGACAAGGAGGGAGAATGAGGAGAGGACTGAGGACAGGGGGAGAGAAGACATGCTGAGTTTGGATGCTGAGCGACTTCCTTAAGTATGGGTGAGGGGAGTGGTCAGGTGATTTCAGAAGGTGAATAAGTCTATTCCCAGGCTGCACAATGGTCTAGGTGCACTTGGTCTTCATTTGTGGAAGTTGTCTATCTCTTGTTGTGTGTTCCTCAGATTTCCCTGTGGTTCCCATGTGTTGTCCAATTTGGGGTATCCCTTCCATTTGATGTGATATTGGAGTTGTCCATTGTTTTGCACTCTTGAGCTAATGATCACTTCCACTTCAAACTCAATTTCACCCTTGACTATCTCCAGAGGTGGTTTCATGTAGTTGGGGCCATGCTCAGGTGTTTCCTTGAATGGTGTGAGAAGTGAAAGATGAAACACAGGATGAATCTTCCATTTTGGTGGTAATTTGAGCTTGTAGGTAACAGGTCCAAGGACTTCTTTGATAGAGAATGGTCCAAACTGTTTTGGGGCTAGTTTCATCTTTGGGTATCAGAGTTTAAGATTCTTCCCATCTAATCATACTTGGTCACCTTCTTTGTATGTGATAAAAATAGTTCCATGTTTGTCATGTGACTCTTTTGTGATTTGATTGGTGAGTTTCTGACTGGCAGTTACTTCTTCTTGTATATTCTGTATGTTTCAGAGTTGGTTTGTCACTTCTGGTGCCAATGTGGTAATAGGTTTGATAGTAAATTGAGGTTTGTATCCCATAAGGATTTCAAATGGTGATTTTTGTGTTGTAGAATGTATGTGGTTATTGTGTGAAAATTCAGCAAAAGGAAGTAGTTTGAGCCAGCTTGTTGGTGATTGATCTCCAAGGGCTCAGAGATATTGTTCTATTTCTTGGTTGATGCATTTGGTTTCTCCATCAGATTGTGGGTGGTAAGTGGTGGACATTGCTGATGTGATACCTAATGCTTTCCAGATTTCCTGTGTGACTTTGGAAGTGAACTGGGGTCCTTGATCAGAAATAATTTTATCTGGAAGGCCAAAGTGTTTCCATGCATGATCTAAGAATAGTTGTGCAGTTTCAGAGGCAGTGATGGTCTTTTTGCATGGTATAATGATGATGACTTTTGTGAATTTGTCAATGATAACATTGATGGAGTCATATCCATTAATTTCTGGAAGATCTGTTATGAAATCAGTGGTGATGTGTTGCCAGGGTTCATTGGGAGTTTTGGTGGGAATAAGTGGCATTTAAGTGGGATGTGTGTCATTCTTGGTTGATTGGCATGTGGCACATCCTTCTACATATGCTTTGATGAATAGGGATATTCCTGGCCACCAATAGTCTTGTTGGATAAGTTCATAAGTTTTCCATCATCCTGGGTGTCCAGCTGGTGCTAAGTCATGGTGGATATGTACAACTTATTTTTGGAGTTCTTTATTGTCTGGGACATAGATTTTTCCATGGAAAAGAAGGAGTTCATCTTCATAATTCCATACTTGGATGCCTTGGGTTAGTTTCTGCAGTCCCAGGTTCTTAATTTTCTGGAACATTTCTTGGGAAAGTGTGTCAGATTTGAGTTGTTCAATAATTTGTTGTCTGATGTTCTTTGATCAAGTAGGTGTCAGGTGTTGTCCTGTGACATTAATGCAGAATACTTTTGGATTTAGCACCATAATGTCAGAATTATCCAAACTTATCCCCTCCTCATGGTCTGGCCTCTGGTCAGATGATTGGCTTTATTGAGGGCTCCAGGATGGTGGGAAATTGAAAAGTTGAAACAGGAAAGAAATAAGCTCCAATGGGCTTGACACTGGTTAAGTTGTTAAGCTGTGGAGAAGTATTTGAGACTCTTGTAATCCAACCATATGTCCACTGGGTGAGGGCTTCCTTTGAGGTAATGACACCAGGTTTCTAGGGCATGAATGATGGCAAGTAATTATTTGTCATAGATGACATAGTTACATTCCAGTGGAGTCATTTGTTTTGATAGATATATGACAGGGTGCCAGTGGGAATCTGAACCTTGTTGGGACAATATTGTGCTGTAATCGAAATCTGAGGCATCAGTTTCAAGTTTGAAGGGTGCATCAAAGTCAGGTATCAGAAGGATAGGGGTTGTGGTAAATGCATGTTCCAGTTGTTCAAAAGTGGACTGCTGAGCATTGTTCCATTCCCAAGGTTGGTCTTTATGCATTAGTTCCATATGAGGTTTGGTTATTTTGGCAAAATCTTTGATGAAGCATCGATGGAAGTCTCCAAACCCTAAAAATGACTGTACATCTTTGACCTTCTTTGGGATGGGCCATTTGGTAATTGCTGACAACTTAGCTGGATCCATGTGAACTTGATCATGGGAAATGATCATGCCAAGATATTCAATGGATTCTTTCTCAAAGAAGCATTTCTCTGGTTTCAGAAATAGATCTTTGTTGATATGGCATTGGAGGACTTGGCAAACTAATTTCCAATGTTCTGATAGATCATTCATAAAGATAAGGATGTCATCCATATAGATGACAACATGTCCCACAGTGATAAGGTCATCAAAGAGGGTGTTCATCATGGATGTGAACATAGCTGGGGAGTCTGAAGAACATTACAGTTGGTTCCCATATTTTTCCATCAGCTATGAAAGTGGCTTTGTGCTCATCCCCTTCTTTGATTCATGCATTATTGTATCCCCACTGGAGATCCAATTTGGTGAAGATTGTAGCTCCTTTGAGTTTATCAATTAGTTTGGGAATGAGGGGTAATGGGTATTTGTTGGCAATGGTTTGTTCATTTAATCTCTGAAAATCCTGGCAAGGGCATAATTTGTTGTCTTTTTCTCAAACTTAGTCAAAGCTGTTTGACCACTTGTGCATGTCAAACCCTAACACTAGGTTAAGCTCTCCTACTCCAACCTAAACCAACCCTGGCACCTCCTGTCCCCAACCCTCTTCCTCCAGGATTCTGTTATGGTAAAACCCAGGACATTTTTCTTTTCAGAAACTTACCAGTTGAATACACAGGAAATGTTGAACTTTCTTACAATACTCTGTACACACTCTCAGTCACCACTAGCTACATGGTCTGTGTGTTGTACTTATAGTTACTGATTTGTCTCTAGAATGATCATTGACTCTAGTTGCACTCACTCTTCTCCATTTCTATGAGCACCAGTTTACTGGTGCTCATACCTCTGTTCTTGTGTATGCCTGCAGCCTTGAGTCTCATCACCATGAGTGCTCATCAGATTATGGGCCCTGCCCAGCCTGCACAACTCCTCACTCCTCTCTGCTTCACTCTGCTCATCATTAGTATCATTCAACTCCATCCACTTCTCCATGTGTTGATTCTAGTATATACCAACTCACCTCACAAACTCTTCCTTCTGTTGGAAATTGTGCACTAATTGCACTGCTGAGCAGTTCTTCTCACTATAACTTCTTATCATTCTAATCTCATTTACATCTTATCTCTCTCACCTCTATCTGATCTTCTGGCTCTGCTCTTCTTTCCACTTTCAGTTGTCTCTTTGTTGTTATCTTTGTAGCTCCACTCCAACTTTATACCTTCATCTCTATATCTACTCTTTCCCCCACTTGTTGTCTTTCTTCTTTTCTAGAAATCATTTGGCTCTGCTCCCCCTTCTCTCAATCTGTGCCCTCATGTCTGGTGTTATTTCTATTCTGACTGTACTCTGTCTTCCTCTCCTCTCCTACCCTCTACCTGCTGTTCTCATGTCTTCAATACACCTGTTCATATCTTTCTTCCTTGTCCTTGTTGCCTGCCTAATCCTGCACTCACACCTTCTCTCCTCATGCTCCTCCATCACTGATGATGAAAACCTATGGATGATGGATTCCAGTGATGAGCATCACACATGTGTAGCATTGGAAAATGACCATCAGCAACATCAGGCACATACAGTGACATTAACACACCATGCATGATAATCATCCACAGTTGCATCAATTGCACATTTGCTTCAGTGCCAGAACAGAGGACTAGATTCAGCTGATGAGGAACAAGACTGATAGGACATATAGGCCAAGACTTGGTCAAGGCCTGACAAAGTAACCATGGAGTCATGGATTGCAAAGTCAACATTTGGTGTGATCAGTGCTTTTCCATTTTTGCTCATCCTTTATAGTATGATACTTTATTCATCACATCCATTTCTGACATCTCATTCCAATTTGTCTTTATGATTGACCCTGCATTTGTAAAATTTCTGTTGGGTTTTGTTGTGCTCTAGTCTCAGAGCTAAGCCTGTATTGATATGACTTGTCATCCACCAGAAATGGCCAGATTTGCCCCCACCTGCAATTTGTCTTCTCCTCTCCTGCTCAAGTCAGAAGGTGAAAAGTGCTATTTATCCTTACTCCCTTGCATCTCAAAGTCCAGAAAGTATGTGCACCTTGTAGGTCATGTTTATAGTTGCATTGTATGGATGCTTGTGGGCTTCTGTTGATGAGCATCATGCACACATAACATTGGAAAATGACCATCAGCAACATCAGGTTAATACAGTGACACTAATGTGCTGCATGCAATAATCATCCACAGTCACATCAATCACACATCTGTTTTAATGCTGGAATAGAGGACTGGGTTCAGCTAACAAGGAGCAGGACTGATAGGATGTACAGGCCAAGGCTTGGTTGAGGCCTACCAAAGTAATCCTGGAATCATGAGTTGCAAAGTCAGCATTTGGTGTGATTGGCACTTTTCCTTTTTTGCTCAGCCTTTATAGTATGATACTTTATTTGTTTGTGTCCAGACTCCACCTCATTTCAAATTATCCCTATGATCAACCCTACATTGTAAATTTTCTGTTTTGTTTTGTTGTGCTCTAGTCCTGGAGCTAGACTTCTATTTATATGGCTTATCACCTGCTAGAACAAATAGATCCCCCCCTGCCCATGATTTGTCTCCCCTCTCCCATCTGTTACAAGGCACTTGCTTTGGCACCTCATAATGGTTTTCTTTTTCTATTTCCTCTTATATTACTTACTATAAGCATAGTATTAACTACAGCACTGAGCTTAGCTCCTACTTATAGTAAGGACTCATTTCCTTTTTATCTTTATAGTACTTACGTATTTACATACTTAAGTGTGAGCATAGCTCCAAATACTATAAAGACTTATCTCTTTCTCTTTTACCTTTCTTTATTTATTTACATTTACTTGCTAAGGACTATTATTATACAATTAGCAAGGACTCACTTTTCTTGTCTTTGTTTATCTCTGTTTACCTCTCATTCATTTCATGCTTGTGGCTGAGCCACTTACTATATTCACAGATATATCTTAGGTCATGTGACATCATTAATTGCTGTGCAGTCATCATTGATCCATGAACCTTATTTACTTGTACTTGTTATGAGGCACTTGCTTTGGCACCACCTCATAACGGTTTTCTTTTTCTTTCTTTTCTTTTTCTTTCTTTTATTTTACTTACTATAAGTGTAGTATTTACTACAGAAGTGAGCTTAGCTCCTCCTTATAGTCAGGACTCATTTCCCTTTCCCTTTATAGTATTTACATACTTAAGTGTGAGCATAGCTCCAAGTACTATAAAGAATTACCTTTTTTTATCTTCTTTTATTTATTATAACATTTACTTGCTAAGGACTATTACTATACAATTAGCAAGGACTCATCTTATCTCATCTCTATTTACCTTTGTTTACATCTTGTTCATTTCACACTTGTGGCTGAGCCACTTATATCACATGGACGTGTACTTACTGTGCATTGCTGTACAACTTTACTATAGTTAGATCTCCAGTTTTGTATAAATAGTTGACAAACTGGTGGTCTTAAACCCCAGTCTTGTCAACTTTGCAATCTAGGGATTCTCCTATACTGCACTTGATCTAAGCTCACTACAAACTCACTTCACTCTCTAAAGAACTAAGTCTAAGATCTCTAAGTCACTTTAAGCATTGCTAAGACATCCTAAAAATTGTCACTCTGGATCCTCATATCATCATTGGTGGAATCATCCTCATCACTATCTTGTTGATCCCAATCTTCATCATCATTAGGAATATCTATTACACATATCAAACACATATTCACTCCTTTGTTACCAGGGGTATCAGTACAGACATTCCCTAAGACCATCCAATAGGCTGCTCTTAGCAGTACTATCTTTAGGACTCTGGTTTTGTATAAATAGTTGAGAGACTGGTGGTCTTAAACCCCAGTTTTGTCAACTTCACAATCTAGGGATTTACCTATACTGCACTTGACCTAAGCTCACTACAATCTGACTTTGATCCCTAAGAACTAAGTCTAAGATCTCTAAGTCACTCTAAACATTGCTAAGATATCCTAAACTTGTCACTCTGGATCCTTGTTTAGTCATCAGCAGTATCATCCTCCTCACTATCTCATTGATACCACTTTTCATCATCATCAGGAATGGTTACTACACTTATCAAACATGTATCAACTACCTTGTTACCAGGGGTATTATTATAACAGACCTTCCCTAAGACCATCCAATAGGCCACTCTTAGCACTTTGACAAGATGCCAAACTCCTCCTAACAACCAACCACACTTCTAGGAAGTGTGCACCCCCACTATGGCTTCCACATCATCTAATCTCCCTGGAGATTACTACAACCAACTTCTTCCCACCAATACTATCACATTAGACGTTGCTGATCACTGTTGGCACGTGATGTTCAGTACGGTGGTCACCTGAGGCCAGAGCACTCCATTCAAGGAGGCTAGAGGGAGAGGGTGCGTGCACTTGGGGCAAAGCCCAGAAGAAGCAGATACAACACTGACATAGTGCAGAAATATGTAAGAGGGAGTGGGGTGCTAGTACAGTGAGGGAGAAGAGAGTGGTACTCGACTGAAGATCAGTGTCCCTAATCTGATGCTTATATATGTAAAGTAGCGGTGCACAGACCATGCTTAAGTAAAGTAAAGTGTGGGGCGTGGGTGTCAGAGCGAAGAGCATACTGTGTCAACAATCACCAGTGGCCTGATTACCTCCAACATGATAGCAGCAACAAACTCTTTTATGTCAATAATCAACTCATCTACTTCACTCATACAAATCAGGAACCCCAGGTTGTATTCTCTAATGGACTACCAGTTACAACCAAAACCCCACTTCTCTCGGCAAATATCCATCGAAAAATTTCACTAGATACCAAAGTTTGTTGACAACATAGACAACTCCTTGAGAACCATATTCCCATCTCACTCAAAGAATATACCAATAATGAAGATGAATACACCTTTTATGACAAACACAACCAGTGGATATATGAAGCATTTGAAGACCCAGCCAAACATCAAGTTATTGTTTGCTGGGACTCCACAGACAAAGAAGACTATGATTACATTGAGGTATATCCCCAATGAATATCTTCATTACCCATGATCCCCGAATACCAACAGAGTCTTATACCAAGATCACAATCAGGATCTCACACAGGAACTTGCTCAGAACCCCCAAGACCACAAACACCCATCAACATTTTGGAAGACCTTCCTCAAGCAGAAACCTTCTGTTGTTATATAAGGTTCTTCACCAACTCTCTCCTTATTTTCTTATCTTGAGATCTCCAGACTTTGTGTTACATTTGATCATATCTTTCTTTGTCCTGATGCGTTTAGGTTCTAACTCCACACACATACAGTACATATAGTTAACGTTCATACTCCACATTTACACATACTATAAAAGAGTTCCCAGGTGGTGCAACTGCTTTCTTCAGTTGCTCATCTTGGACTCTAGGTACAGTTACTTCACTCTTACTTTATTTACTTTAGTTGCTCATCTTGGACTCTAGTCCCCCACTTAGTGTGGTGTTTGTAGTGCTCCTCTGTTCTAATCACAAGTCACCTTCTATTGAAGTTTAACACCTTCTTTACTCCTCAAGCAACAACTTCAGGAGACAAAACCATTACCTCATCCACCCCTTTCATTCAATCAAGAATCACCCCCAGAACTATGAGTTCAAACCCAATTAATCTGACACCAACAATAAATCACCTGAACCCAAGGAGAACTCAATCAACTATACCAAGAATGGCTAACCCATCATCCACTTCCTCCAAGGAACCCAGACTCAATAAGCCATCCAATTTTTCTGGAACCAATTCCACTGCCAAAGACTTTATCCAAAAAGTTAAACTCCATTTCTTTACCAAGGATTTCAAAGGTGATACAGACAGAATCACCTTTGCATTATCCTTTTGCAAAGAAGGAATGGTTGCTGGAACATGGGCTGGACAAATCATTGATAAGCTCACCATGTCCACTTCAATGCTTAGATGGAAACAATTTGAGGAACAATTTGGCAACAAATTCTACCCAAGTAATGAAGGGGAGTTATCACACAACAACCTGGATAGGTTAGTCCATGGAAGAGGCACTGCTTCAGAGTATTTTAACACCATCACCAACACCATGGGTTATTGTTGATTTTTACCTATCTTAGGATGCTGGACATACTTCCATATCCTTATCTCTTTCTATCTTTACAGTTCAGGCTCCTCTCTAACTCTATTTAGCCTTTACTATATCTTCTTTACCTTGCCATCTTCTCACCTCAGCACTTCTGCATGTGCTGAGCTCTCTCTTTCTTCTGTGTACCCTCTACCCTCTGGTACACATCTTCTCTATCTTACAGATGTGGCAGTTGTGCTCTCTCCTCTTGTTCTGATTGGCTTTAGCCCTTCTCTCAATCTCAATCTGTTTTTGGGCTTGATGCCTACTTCATTTATGTCATGGTGTTTGCTTCCCCTAGCTGTGCTGCCCAACTTCAACAGTTATAATGACATAACCAACATTGAGAAATTTAAGAGTGGTCTCAGGAAAAACATCAAGGATATCATCATGACAACCAGGGATAAATTACCAACAACCTTAAAAGAATGGCAAGATCTCACCATAATGTTGGATCAGAACCAATCAAGCAACAAATTTTGGAATAGCCTCAAATCCAGTCAAGGTAGATGATTCCTTTACCCCAATGATTTACTCAAAAGGGATAACAACTCTTGTCTATGGAAGTTAAACCCACACACCATCCATGCAATCGAAGACTCTCCCCCATGGAAATGTCCCAACAGGAAGTCTCTACATGTGCTGGGTTTACTGGAAATGGAAGATTATTGGATGAAGAATGCAACAAAATGAAATGCAGAGGAGCTTGTTTCAGATGTGGTATCAAAGGATATTTCAGCAGAAAATGCAAGGTCAAATTTGACCAAAATCATGGAACACCAAAGCCCACTTATGCTATAAGGGGAACCCAAGAACATAACAAAGAAGAAGACCCCATGATCACCATTTCCTGCACACTCATGAAATTATCCAACAAAGACAAAGCAGAAATGCAGGATCTTTTCAAGATTACCCAGAATTTTTAAGATCTCCTAAGTCAGCAATGGACAAAGGAGTAGCTGATTCTAAATTGGACATTGTGAGTAGGAACTCGAATTCAGACAATGAACTGTATATATCATTCTTGAAATACAATGGTTCTCCCTCCATTCACATTCCTGTCAAAACCTCCATAAGAAATCAGAAAGTCACCACCAAAGCCCTCATTGATAGCAGAGCAACTGGAATATTAATCCATCAAGATTTCATACACCTCCACCACCTACCCCCCCAGAAACTCAAACAACAAATACCAGTAAAAAATATTGATGGAACTAAGAACATCAGTGGTGACTTCACACACACATATCAAATCACCTTACAAATTAAAGAAGGTCCAAACCACCACACATTGAAACCAACAAATTCTATGTTACCAATCTAGGAAAAGAAGACATTATCCTAGGAACCGATTGGTTAAGAGAACACAACCCAAACATCAACTGAACCCAAGACACTGTTTCATTTTCACATTGTCCAACCAAATGCAACCTGTTGTCACAAAACAACACCCTGGTATTTTCTGAAGAAGATGAACCCCTTAACCAAATCAAAAATCAAAGGATGGTAGATGGGTTAAACCTTTTCTGTACCACCCTATCCACACAAATAGCCATGAACATTCAATGTGACAGAAAAGGCATGGATCTAGTCCCACCTCATTATCATGACCTTGGAAAAGTCATCAATGAAGAAGCCTCTACTCAATTACCAAAATGCCGATCATGGGATCACACTATTGATCTGAAACCAGGAATAGAACCCTATGCTGGAAAAGCTTATCCAATTGACAACAAACAATGAGAAGCACTCCACACATTCATCTCCGAGAATAGCAAAAAGGGGTACATTCATCCATCAAATTCTCCTTGGGCAGCACCTTTCTTCTCCAAGGTAAACATGACAAGGGGGAAAGCAATACTGCTGCTATTGCAGAGCAGATGCAACAGATAACAAAGGAGGTTAAGCTGTAGACTATATTAAAGGAGGTTGCTTGGAAAGAGCATTGTCAACTGTAGAATGAAGAGAAATAATATTCATAGTCTCTTCATAGAAGACTGAGTGGTAACCATTATAGTACTGTACCTGTAGAATGAAGAGAAATAACATTCTACAGGTGGAAATAGTCAGAAAAATATAAGGTGAATGGTGTAGAGAGCAAGTACTGACCTCAGTCTCATTGTAGAAGACTGAGGGAAAATAACACTAAGTGGAGAAATTTCATTGAAAGTAAAGGGTCTGTCTGTCATCCCTGAGTCCAGCAAGAGGTCCATGTGGTGCCTTGCATTATTCATGCAGTTGCACAGTTGTGCAATCATGCATTCACTGTTGCACATTGCTGTAATTTCCAACAGACTAATGTGGCATCACAGAAGTAGATATAGTGAGGGGATAGAATGCTATAGAACTCGGTGGAAAGAAATGTGAAACATGGAACAACTTCGAGAGGGGTTACACCCTCTTGTATAGTACAAGTGGTATAATGCAACTATCACAAGGTGTAGTCTGTGGAGTAAATGAGAAGCAAAGAAAAAGAAGAAACAAATCTTGACAGATAAGAATGAAAGATTATTGTCACACAAAAAAACCTACTTCAAGTCTGCATGTGATGAAGTGATGTTTTAGCTAGCAAAATACATCCAGTAGTATGCCATCCTGCCACACTGTGTTCAAGTATGTTTATCTGTTTCAATAGTCATCCGCAGCAGTAGTCTCAGTACTATACAGATCACTTACGATATGCTGGATAGAGGCATCCTAACCCCTTCGTTTATCTGCCTCCTTGTCGTTTGTACTGGTTTCCTATTCAATCGCACCTGCATTGTTGTTGTGTTCGTCTCGGAGTACCCCGGAACCTTTCGTATAGGTGTTTAGCTACTTACGCACGCCAAACCCTAACACTACCAGCCTTATCTGCATACTACACTAATATGTTGGCCTCGTATCTATTCGATATATTCAGGGTGCATCCATCAGTAGGTGCTGCCGTGAACGTGCCAGTCTCCCATCCGCGTCTTGTTGCGCAGTCGTGCAATACTGGCAAACTGCAATCTTGACTAAGAACCTCGCCCGCACTTAGGAATGCACTTGTCTGCTCGGTCCATCCACTCTGTACGTCGAGGGTAAACCAGCCCGGACTCAATGAACTGTTAACAACACTGCATTGAACTACACAAAGGGATGTCCGATATTCTCAAGTGATTGCTTTTTTTTGTCTCTGCATACACAAAAGCGGTCGGTCGACAGCAATCCAAGTGATTTCATAGATCATTTGTATCGCAATTTTGACCTCAGGCCAGGTTGCCTGAAACTTATAGTAGAACAGCAGGAGACTCTGAGCCCAATAACAATCGACAATTACATCGATAAACTAGCGTTCTGTAATGCTTTAGCAATGGTCACCACGTATAGGGCCTGATACGCCGTATGCAACGCGGAGTGACGTGATCCGGGTCTTCCCAAGACGTAAATGGCCACGTAGGGGTATGGCAAAAGCTCTGTCCGACAGTCTTCGTTATACCATGACGCGCCAGGACACCACAATTCCCACACGCACCTCTGGCCCGCACGCGGGATCACAGCGCACCCACACAGACCAGTCGAGCCATTCCATCAAGTCGTGCACGCTCTGGCGCCAGGACTGGACGACACTCCTCGCATGTTCCTCGCTTGCGGCCTCGATGTCAAACGCATCGACCCACATGCTGGTCAGCACGCGACAGATCTCGTGCAGCACATCCCCCACCGCGTCGAAGATCCTGCGCTCCTGCTTCGTCAGCTCTCCCAGCGGAACACGCAGCGTCTGCGTGCAGGCACAGCGCTGCGCGATGGGCACCACCCAGGACGTGTTAGCTGTAGGGTTGGCGCCCGGCTCGGGCATAGCCTGCGCAATAAGATACGGATTCAGCATGATGAGCAACTGCTCGCGCGCGATCGCTGCCCGGTGCGTGATATTCGGGAACGACGCTGGATCCAGGATGTATTTGAGCAGTTCCAACCGCCCGCCATAGCGCTCCACGACGACGTGAGTCACGCTTCCCCAGTCGATGCCGCTGCCGGTATCCGCTGGGTCACGCATCAGTGCTTCCCGGAACTCCTCAATCACGTGCGCAAAGTCGCTGGCAGAGATGTTGCCCACGCGGTGTGACGTGCGCCGTAGCCCGCGTCGCGCGTCGACGAGGCTTGTGAGAGAGCGGTCGTAGAATGTGACCAGCCGGGAATAATCGACCCTGGCGCGCGTCTCGCCTGGCGAACGGTCGTGCCACGCGCCCGCGTTGACGAGTTCTACAACAAGTGTGTTAAAGCTTGGGACTGAGCCGCGCCAGCCCCGAGGCGGCGCAGGTTTAGTCGGGGGCAGCGGTATAGGCATAAACGGGTAGTCGAAATTGTGAGGAACGATCTTCGATGCAGAGACGAGCTTCAGCCCGTCCGAAAAGTCGCACATCATGACTTCGCTATGCGTTGGTAGAGGAGACGAGTCAGGATCGGATCGCGCAGCGGCAAAATCCGGGACATACAAGTGCATCCCCATTCTCACAAAACCATCCAACCCAAGTCGCATGGCCCACTCACACGTCGGCTCTATGCGCGCGCGGAAGTCGAACGTCCTGTCGGGCCTGGGTCTGCCCCAGGCGATGATGTCCTGGACGTCCAGCGGCCCGTCAGGCACTAAACTTGCGGACGTGCCATCGAGGTATACTAGGTGCAGCGGGCGTGAGGTCATGTACGTCATGACATGACATCCTGTGAAACAGAAGATGTAGGCGAGCTCGAAGTCGAAAGCCAACCAATCCATGGCGACAGGTAGTGTGTCGTCATCACGACCATGGTACAGTATTGTTCCTACGGGGACACTGGCGGGCACGATGGTGTGTCCTAGAGAATCAAAGTGGGATATATGCAGCACGAACAAGACGTTCTGTTGATGTGAAACGCACCATTTCTGTTCAAGGTGTTAGGAAGGCGCTGGAGCAGAGAATCGACAGTGGAAAAAATGAGATGGCTCGTGGTATCGGTGTCAGGA
>QLPN01021901.1:4496-18006 GCA_003314395.1 Albatrellus ellisii
AACTGCTTATCAATTCTATCATAAGAAAAACCAAATTACATGCAGGAGTTGACTGAATATGATCATATATAGGGGTTGCCCAGAGCTGCGATGGTGGGAGCATTGCATGCTGATCACATTGATTTCAGCAGCCCTCCAACATCATTGTCTACTCTAGGATGTCACGCATGATGTCCTGCTGGATGTGTGTGCGGGCATGTGCTTCAGGTATGTGCATGCTTTGTGTGATGTGCTCCACACCATGTTTGGGCCCAGGAGGCTGCACTGGCATGTGCCAGCAGATGGATGTTGTGCACCCCTTTTTCCTTTCTGTGGGTGGGGTTGGAGACCGCATGTGTGGGTGATAAGAGGCCCCGCACACGCAGGTGGTAGGAGACCACGTGCGGGTGGGGTAGGACACCATGCACAGGCGATATGGGTCTCCTACCACCCACATGCGTGGTCCCTACCACCTGCATGCACAGGGTCTCTTACCACCTGCGCGTGCGGTCTCCAACCCCACCCACATGCGGTACCTACCACCCACACATGCGGTGTTCTACCCCACCCACGCACGCAGTCCCCTACCACCTGCATGCGTGCAGTCTCCTACCACCCGCACATGGTCCCATACCACCTGCATGAGGTGTCCTACCCCACCTGCGTGCGGTCCCATATCACCTGCGCACAGCGTCCTACACCACCTGGGCACAGTCTCCTACCCCACCCATGTGGTGTCCTACCCCATGCGTGGTCCCTACCACCTGCACGTGGTGTCCTACCCCACCCATGCGCCATCCCCTACTGACTGTGCATGCGGTCCCATGCGACCTGCACGTGGTCTCCTACCACCCGCGCGTGGTCTCCTACCACCTGCACGCACAGTCCCTAACACCTGCATGCGCAGGGTCTCTTACCATGCGCAGGGTCTCTTACCACCCACGTGTGCAGTCTCCAACCCCACTCGCATGCAGTCCCTACCAACCGCGCATGCAGTCCCCTACCACCTGTGTGTGCGTGGTCTCCTACCCCACCCACATGCAGGGTCTCCACCCGCGTGCGGCCCTTTGCTGCCCATGCCACCACGGTACAAACAGTGCTGCCGCCACCGCACTGCATGCCACATTTTTCCTTTCTTTCATTCATCCTCAACTTCCCTACAACAGAACTATCAATTATATTCAACTTTCTGTCTATTGTTCATCTACTTCTGCTTATCTATCATTGTTTCCTTTTATTCTGTGTTGCTACATATATCTTCAACTGTGATCATGTCTTATTAGTTGATATTTCAATCCAACAGGTGTTTACTCTATCTTGACATTTTGCAAATCTCTTTGTGAGTTCTGTTGATACTATCTTTTTAAACAATAACATGTTGGGCAGAATGTTCAGGCTATGTCTTTTCTGTATTGAATCATGCTACTGTATTCATGAGTATCATTGTGCTTGCAAGTAGGCTGGGTACTTTGGCTCTACAATCATGTTGGTCTTTCTTCTATTTTTATCTATCTACACTTAAATGCTTTGGCAGTATTTTCTCTTTTACTTTCCTTACACATAGGTCCAGTGTTCCTGGGTTGATGAACAGGGATATGTATGAGTACTGATCATTGTCAGCACAGTGCACCTGCACAGGCTTTGCCAATGGGTATGCCTGGGTATGGGTATGGATATGAGTATGGCTGTGGCTATGGCTATGGGTTTTCATGGCTGATAGCCAGTGATGATCAACAGGGATGGGGACAGGACAGGGACATTGACAAGGTCTGTTGCAACTTATGTATAATCATACAGATAAATATTTGATCATGTCTTATTCAGTCAATGTTGCAATACAACAGGTCTATACTTTACAGCTGGAGAGGCAATTGGAATTGGTCTGTAGATTTGACTGGGTCCATAGATAGATAGAGTACTATTTCCTTTTATTTTCTGTTGCAACAACCTATGTATACTTTCACAGATGATTGCCTTATAACTTGATGTTGCAACGCAACAGGTTTTTACACTAGTGACAAAAGAGAGCAACTAAGTGTCGGTAGTCAAGCAAAGCCCATCTTGCAACACTTCATGGTTAACCCACTTTGCCCTATACAAGGACTGGTAGCTCAGTTGGTTAGAGCACCCTTCTAGTGTGTGGGAGGTCCTGGGTTCAATTCCCAGCTGGTTCACTTCTTTTCCCTCATTGTCCCCTGAGGTCCCTGGGCTGATATTAATACTAAGAGGGGGTGTTGAGCTGAGGGTAGGATGTTGAACTTTCTCATGCCACTATACTGTGTCACACTCCTAGCCACTATTCATCACATGGCCTGTGTGCACTATCTACTTGTATATAAGCTAGCTTGTACTGGATCAACAACACTTCTGATGTTCTCTTCTTTCCTCACTTGTGTGACTCAGAGCACTGGTTTACTGGTTGCTTGCTTTCCCATCTCCTCTCTCATCTCATGTCCCTGCAGTTGTGAGCGCCATCTTTCCAGGAGCTCATCATAGGAGAGTGAATGAAGCCTGGATGATATGGCAGAAGGCATAAACCTCTAACCATAGACATAATGTCAGTTTATCTATCTCAGGATGGTGCTCATACCTACTTACATACTGGGTATGTCTGTCTTACATCTCACCTCATCTCATTGGCCACCAGCTACTTGCTATACTGGCAGGCACCCCACATAGATTTATTTACTTCATATGTATTGTACCACTCTCACATCATACCACTTTCTTTTCTTTATGGTTCAGGCTCCTCTCTAACTTTATGTCACCTTTACTACATTGACTCCATTCTGTCATTGTACTACCTCAGCACTTCTAGCACCTGCTGAGGTAGGTACTCCCTCTTGCATTCCTGTTTATCTCTTCTGATGTACCTGCTCTCTGTAGTACACACACTGTTACAAGGCACTTGCTTTGGCACTTTGTAACATTTTGTTTTTGTTTTTGTTTTCTCTTTTTCTTTTTCTTATCTTACTAGTAAAGTGTAGTATTATTACTACAAGTGTGAGCTTAGCTCCACTTTACTTAGTAAGGACTCATCTTTCCCTTATAGTAATTTAGTCTTTACATACTAGAGCATGAGCTTAGCTCCAAGTACTATAATGCATCTTATCCTTTTATCTCTTCTTTATTTATTATAATATTTACTTGCTAAAGACTAAACAATTAGTGAGGACTCCTGTTATTTCATATTTATTTGTCTTTGTTTATCTCTCATTTCACTCATGCTGGTGGCTACTTACTTAGTTTACTATGGATGCATCTCTAGTCACATGATCTTGTTCATTGTTGTGCAATCATTGTTGATCTGTGAACATCAACATTAACTACTTGGACTATTCTTAGGACTCTAGTTTTGTATAAGTAGTTGAAAGCCTGGTGGTCTCCAGTCTTGTCAACTTCACAATCTAGGGATTCTCCTATACTGCACTTGATCTAAGCTTGCCCTCACCTTGCTTCATTCTTAAGAACTAAGTCTAAGATCTCTAAGTCACATTAAGTGTCACTAAGACATCCTAAATTCATCACCCTGGATCCTTGATTAGTCAGTGGTGGTATCATCCTCATCTCTATCTTGTTGATCCTTCTCTTCATTGTCATCAGGAATGTGTACTATGCATATCAAGCACATGCCAACTACCTTGTTACCAGGGGTATGTGAGGCCGACACTATGTTGAAGCCAAACAACTGAAGAAAGCTAAAACAACAAAAAGGATGATCATGCTTAGACTAGCAGATATCCCAGATATATAATCAGCTAACGAGAACAAGAGAAGAGAGATACTACTGTACCTAGCAGATATCCCAGATGATCAGAACTGGGGAATAAACCACTAGGAGTCCTATGTATATATAGTACCCTAGACCATGCACAGACCATGCAGTACAGTATAGGGCTGGAGAATGAGAAAGTATAGTAATGACATCATACCTAATAATAGAGGGGACATGTAAGTGCTGACTGAGGCTCCACAGTAACTGTTGTTGAATTGGGCAGCACATCTAGGGAAGCAAAACACCATGACATAAATGAAGTAGGCATCAAGCCCAAGACAGATTGAGATTGAAAGAAGGGCTAAAGCCCATCAGAACAGAGGGTAGAGGATTCACAGAAGAGAGAGAGAGCTCAGCACATTCAGAAGTGCTGAGGTAAGACAAAGACAAAGTGAAGAAGATATGGTAAGAGCTAGATAGAGTTTAAGAGGAGCTCAAACCATAAAGAGAGAAGAAATACCAATAAGATGAGATAGAGATAAGTATACTTGAATAAGTAAACAGTGTGATCAGGGTCATAAGGTAATGAAAAACCAACAACTGTGAGAGTGATTGGTGATACTCCACAGCAGGTGTGAGAAGGATTGGTGAGCATCCATAGTAATAGTGGGAAAATGAGTCATAACTAAAAATAGAACAGGCTGATTGGAGATCAGATGGCATATGCATCATTGGCCAATAAAGACAAACAAGAGGAATGTATGACCATGGGAATTGCTTTGATAGATCAGGAGCGATTGTAAGATCTATGATGTTAGAGGCATAAGAAAATAGAGGAAAATGAAGAGAAAAATAGGGAAAATAATAGCAGCCTGACAGGGTATAGTTATTGCCAATTGTCCCTAAGACTGTCCAATAAGCCACTCTTAGCACACACTCCTCTGCATACTTTCTACTATCTCATACACCTTGTCTCTCATTGCACAGGTATTGTCATTCTTCCTAGCACTTCTAGCACCTGCTGAGCACTTTCTCTCTTCTATGTGTACTTTCTACTATCTTGTACACCTCATCTCTTGGTGCACAGATGTGGTCCCCTGGACCTACCCTCTCTCTCTGCAGGGCATCAGCTTTAGTTGCTTCCACAATGCATCTTGTGCTCCAAGCCTATCTATTCTATACTATGATCTTCACTCCATTTACTACACTGCCCATATTCTATCACATAACATGGAACACAACATGAAGAACCTCCAAGTATATAGCTTGGAGAGATGGAGGAGCCTCAAGGAGAACATCCTGGGCTAGAGACATCTGAGTGAGAGTGAGAGCATGTAGATAGAAAGGGAAACTGCACAAGAAACAGATATATTAGACAGTGTGAAAAAGTGCTGAGGTATGTGGGTGAAGAAAGGGCAGAAGATATAGTTGCTAAGAGTAGCCTATTGGACAGTCTTAGGGAAAGTTTATGATAATGATACCCCTGGTAACATGATAATTGTTATGTGCTTGATAAGCATCATAAATGTTCCTGATGACAATGAAGAGTGGGATCAATGAGGTAGTGATGAGGATGATACCACTGATGACTAAACAAGGATCCAGAGTGACAAGTTTAAGATGTCTTAGCAATGCTTAGAGTGACTTAGAGATCTTAGACTTAGTTCTTAGTGAGGGAAGTGAGATTGTAGTGAGCTTAGGCCAAGTGCAGTATAGGAGAATCCCTAGATTGAAAAGTTGACAAGACTGGGGTTTAAGACCACCAGTCTTTCAACTATTTATACAAAACCTGTTACTGTCAGGTTGCATTTGTGCCTTACTTTTATTCCTTTATTTTCCTTTTATTTTACTTTACTTTCTTTTATGCTTTCTTTTGATTAGATTAGATATGATCATCTTTCCTTTCAGTCTATCTGATTATATCTTATCTTTATCTACTTACTGTTGCTTTGTGTTCTGGATGCACCCATGCTGCACATGATGTCATACTTACTGTGGGTATTGTCTTCATAGACCTGCCCTATAGTTACTGCACTGGTCCATGTGCTTATAGCTGTAGTATATAGTCTCTGTAGATAGTTGAATATACTCCAGCTTGTTATGGCTGGCAAATCCTCTTCTTTGGAGTGATCCTTAGTTGAGTGCACACTAGTCTCCCTTACAGGATATGTAGGACTACTGTCTTACAGTTATGAGGCACTTGCTTTGGCACCTTGTAATGGTTTTCTCTTTCTTTTCTTTTTTCTTTTTTCTTACTTACGATAAGTGTAGTATTAACTACAGTGGTGAGCTTAGCTCCTACTTATAGTAAGAACTCTATTATCCTTTATAGTACTACAGTATTGACATACTGTGCTGTGAGTTTAACTCCAAGTACTATAAAGCTTTCTTATCTTTTTATTCTTCTTTTATTTATTACAACATTTACTTGCTAAGGACTATTACTATACAATTAGTAAGGACTCATCTTATCTCACCTTTGTTTATCTTTGTTTATCTCTCATTCTTTTCACACTTGTGGCTGAGCCACTTACTATATCCATGGATGCATCCCAGGTCATGTGACTTTGTTGATTGCTGTGCAATCTCATTGATCCATGAACCTTACTTACTTGTACTATCTTTAGAACCCTAGTTTTGTATAAGTGGTTGAAAGACTGGTGGTCTTATAACCCCAGTCTTGTCAACTTCACAATCTAGGGATTCTCCTATGCTGTGCTTGACCTAAGCTTGCTACAAACTTGCTTCACTCCTAAAGAACTAAGTCTAAGATCTCCAGGTCACTCTAAGCATTGCTAAAGACATCCTAAACTTGTCACTCTGGATCCTCATTTAGTCATTGGTGGTGCTAAGAGAGTGGCCTATTGGATGGTCTTAGGGAAGGTCTGATACAATAATACCCCTGGTAACAAGGTAATTGATATGCATTTGATAAGCATAATAACCATTCCTGATGACAATGAAGAGAGGGATTAATGAGATAATGATGAGGATGATACCACCAATAACTAAATGAGAATCCAGATTGATGAGTTTAGGATGTCTTAGCAACATTTAGAGTGACTTAGATATCTTAGATTTTAGTTCTTTAGAGTGAAGTGGGATGAAAAATGAGCTTAGATCCAGTGCAGTATAGGAGAATCCCTAGATTGTGAAGTTGACAAGACTGGGGTTATAAGACCACCAGGCTTGTCCTACTTATACAAAACAAGAGTTCTAAGTATAGTAAAGTTGTGCAGTAAGGTGCAGTATTGCACAGCAATACATGGTAATGCACAGTAATGCACAGTACATTGTGTCCATTGTGTAAGTAATGTGACTTAGCCACAAGCACGAAATGAACATGATGTAAACAAATATAAACAAAGGTGAGACAGCTAAGTCCTTGCTAATTGTATAGTAATCATCCTTAGCAAGTAAATGTTATAATAAATAAAAGAAGATAAAAGAAGAAAAAGATAAGTCTTTATAGTACTTGGAGCTAACCTCACACTTAAGTATGTAAATACTTAAGTACTATAAAGAGAAATGAAATGAGTCCTTACTAAGTAAGGTGGAGCTAAGCTCACACTTGTAGTAATAATACTACACTTTACTAGTTAGTAAAATAAGAGAAAAGAAAGAGAAAAAAGAAAAGAAAACCATTATGAGGTGCCAAAGCAAGTGCCTCATAACAGGTGGTATCATCCTTATCACTATCTCATTGATCCCACTCTTCATTGTCATCAGGAATGTTTACTATGCTCATCAAGTGCATACCAACTACCTTGTTACCAGGGGTATGGTTATCACAAACCTTTCCTAGAAACTGTCCAATAGGCTACTCTTAGCAAAACCAGAGTTCTAAAGGTAGTACAAGTAAAGAAGCTTCATGGATCAACATGGTTGCACAGCAATCAATAAAGTCACATGACCTAAGATGTGTCCATGGATATAGTAAGCAGCTCAGCCACAAGCACAAAATGAACCAAGGTAAACAAAGGTAAATAGAGATGAGAACAGCAAGTCCTTGCTAATTGTATAGTAATAGTCCTTAGCAAGTAAATGTAGATAAATAAAGGACGATAAAAGATACAGAAGCTTTATAGTACTTGGAGTAAAACTCACAACTCAGTATACAAATACTGTAGTACTGTGGAGGAAAGATAAGAGTCCTTACTATAAGTAGGAGCTAAGCTCAACAACTGTTGTTAATACAAGACTTATAGTAAGAAAGAAGAAAGAAAAAAGAAAGAAAAAAAGAAACACATTATGAGGTGCCAAAGCAAGTGCCTTGTAACAATAGTAGGGCAATGATATAGTTAGGGAGGAGCTCTAACTATAAGAACAAAGAATAATCCAAATGGAGAATGATGTGGGTAGTAGTAACTAAATCCATGTGATATGCCTACTGGCATAACAAGTAGCCAGTGGTGAGAAGGTAAGATAAGATGCAGGGGACATACACAATATGTAAGGGTGTGGCCAGTGTGATAAGATAGATAAAAATTGACAGGAGGTACTGTCAGAGGAGAGTGGAAAGAGTAGACATGAGCCTTGTTGATTTCTCTATCTCAGGACACTGCTCATACCATATAACATACTGAGTATAACCTATCTCATCTCCTCTTCTATTAGCTACAGTTGTGCTGGTAGGCACTTCACATGGATTTATTTATTTCATGCATGTTGTACCACTTTTACATTGTACAACTTTCTTTTCTTTTCTTTGTGGTTCAGGCTCCTTTTTAGCCATACATTGCCTTTACTATATCTATTCTATTCTGTTGTCTCACCACCTCAGCACTTCTGGCATATGCTGAGATAGGTTCTACTCTGTGCATCACTCTCTATTTTCTCTGACATACCTGCATGTTCCAGTGCTCTCTCTTCTTCATTCCTCTGCATACTATTGTGTGTATGCACTTGTCTCATCAGATGTGGTCATTTGGACCGCTGCTATCTCTCTGTTGAGTGTTGGCCATTATGGCTGCCCTCACACATCTCAGGCTGGGTGCCTATTTGTTCTATGTCATGCTGTTTAATCTGTTTGCTATGCTGCTATCATTTCATCAATCCTCACCTCAGCAACAGACAAAAGTGCTGATGTTTGGGGTGAGAGGAGGAAGAAGATATAGTAGGACAACAGTAGAGTTAGAGAGGAGTCCTAACTGTCAATTTCTATCTATCTGATGACACTGGACATACTACTATAAGCCATGCATGCCTTTCATAAACATCTCTTCTCTACTGGCTACTTGTTATGCTGGTAGACATTTTGCATGGATTCATTTACATTTTGCATGGATTCATTTACATCATCCATATCATTCCACCTTATCCACATCTTTCTCCATTCAGAGTTTTCTTCATTCTGATAGTTGTAGCTCCTCTTAAACTCTATCATTGCTACATTATATCTTGCTCTTCTCTTTGTCCTCACACCTCAGTACTTTTGCACCTTGCTGAGGTAGGTGTCTTGTCCTCAGATCTCCTCTCTCCTCTGTGCAGTTGCTTGTTTGTCTTACACATCTCTTCTATATTTTACACATCTCTCTCTTGTACAGCCATGTACCACCTCTGGGCTTATGTACTATGGTGTCTCTATCTTGTCTTGGGCCTTCAAGCCTATCTTTACTATCAAATAGTCTATTTGCCATTTTCTGCTCTGCCCATTTTCCCACACTGACCACAAGAACAAGAGAGACCCTGAAAGGAGAACCATGTGTGGGAATATGGGCAAGTGGCTGAAGGCAGCATAGACCTTCTGGTAATAAAGATAGCCACTCAGGGCTAGATGGATAAAGAACAGATACATTCTGAGATAGAGGAGTGTATGAGAGAATAGACAAATACATAACAATAGTGCAACAAAGGCACAACAAGAAGAGTGACTATGAGAGGAGGTACTGTTAGACATAGAAGAGGAAGAAATGATGAGAGTCCTACCTCAGCAAATGGAAGAAGTGCTGAGGCAGTACAGTGACAAGGTAGAGTAGATATACTGAAGGTGAGATAAAGTTAGAGAGAAGGCTGAACCATAAAAAACACAGAAGGGTCAAAAATTTCTGTAAGTATAGAGTCCATCCATATCATCCCTGAGTCCTGCAACAGGTCTGTGTGGCACATCACACTATTCATGCATTCATGCTATATGCTCAGAGTGGCCTGTTGGATGGTCTTAGGGATTTGTTGATTGAATATTCCTGGTAACAAGATGATTGAGATAGATGTTCCTGATGATGATGATGAGAGGGATTTATGAGACAGTGATGAGAATGATAGCTCCAATGACTATATGAGGATCCAGGATGACAAGTATAGGATGTCTTAGTGATGCTTAGTGCTAAGAGCGGCCTATTGGATGGTCTTAGGGAAAGTCTATAGCGTTACTCCTGGTAACCAAAGTTTGGATCTGAGTTTGATGCACATAATAGAGGTTCCTGACGACGATGAAGAGTGGGATTAATGATAAGGTTATGAGGATGATTCCACCAATAACAATATGAAGATCCAAAGTGACGAGTGTAAGATGTCTTAGTGACGTTTTTTAGAGACTTAGAGTTCTTAGACTTAATTCTGAGAGAGTGAAGCGAGATGGTAACGAGCTTAGGTCAAGTGCAGTATAAGGAGAATCCCTAGATTGCGAAGTTGACAAGACTGGGGTTTAAGACCACCAGTTTGTCAACTATTTATACAAAACTGGAGATCTAACTATAGTAAAGTTGCACAGTATTTGTGCAGTAAGTAAACGATAATGGGCAGTAATGCGCAGTAAGTACACGTCCATGTGATGTGAGTGGCCCAGCCACAAGCGCGAAATGAACTAGAGATAAACAAATGTAAATAAAGGTGAAAAAAAGAGAGTCCTTGCTAATTGTATAGTAATAGTCCTTAGCAAGTAAAATGTTATAATAAATAAAAGAAAGAGAAAAGAGAAAAGATAAATCTAATATAGTACCTGGAGCTATGCTCACACTTAAGTATGTAAATACTTAAGTACTATAAAAGAGAAAAGAAAATGATAAGTCCTTACTAAGTAAAGTGGAGCTAAGCTCACACTTGTAGTAATAGTACTACACTTTACTAGTAAGTAAGATAGAAAAAAAAGAAAAAGAAAAAAAAGAAACGCATTATGAGGTGCCAAAGCAGGTGCCTCGTAACACTTAGTGACTTAGAGATCTTAGACTCAATTCTTAGAGTTATGAAGCAAGTTGAAGGCAAGCTTAGATCAAGCACAGTATAGGAGAATCCCTAGATTGTGAAGTTGACAAGACTGGGGTTTAAGACCACCAGGCTTGTCATGACTTATACTGAAGATGTATCCTAAAGATAGTACAAGATGATAAAGTTCATAGATTAACAATGATTGCACAGCAATCAATGGGATCATGTGACTTGAGATGTGTCTGTAGTAAGTTAAGTAACATAGCCACAGATGCAAGATGAACAAGAAGTAATCAAAGAACAAAATATGAGGTGAAGTCCTTGCTAAAAGTAAATAAAGACAGAAAGATAAAAGAATGAAAGATATGAGACACTTTATAGTACTTGGAGCTAAGCTCACACTTCAGTATGTAAATACTAAAGTACTATAAAGTGAGATGATAAAGTCCTTACTATAGATTATGTGCTAGTTAAACTAGAATCTGTAGTAAGTAAGATAAAGAAAAAAGAAGAAAAAAGAAAAAAAAGTCCATTATGAGGTGCCAAGGCAAGTGCCTCATAACACTATAAACACACTGTCACATTATCATGCTTTTGCTGCAGCATGTTGATAGTATGCAGCTGTGAGATACCTATTTAGTGGCAATTTACTCTCTTTATTGTTCCTTTTATTCTTTAATGCTTCTCTTGATATATGATTAGATATGGTTATCTCTTCATCTTATCATTTGTTATCTGATCATATCTAACCTCCTGTCACTTACAGTCATTACAGCCTGCCCTGAGATTGTTCTCATGGATGCTGTGCTACTTACTTAGAGTACCTGCCCTAGTGTACTTGCACCTGGTCCATGTGCATGTGCTATAAAGGTTGGATAGTAGACAGTGAATAGACCCAGTTGGACATCCTCTTGTTCATGCAGGTTATGGCAGGCAAGGACAACAGATAGTATTGTAAACAGCAAGGTGAATGCATCCCCAAATGGGGAGAGGTTGGACAGCATGCCTGCAGCATAAGTGTAGGAGTGAACAACAGTAGGTTGTCACAATGTAGATGCAAGAGCTGCAGGGGACTTTGTGAGAAAGAAGAATAAGATAATGTATGTGAGTACTCACTCAGTTGTTGTGAAGACAATGACTGAGGAGATCTAGCATGAAAGTTGCATCTTATATAGTATTGTAGCAGAAGGTTAAGGTGTAGAGGTAATGCAAGAATACAAGGGTGCCTATGTATGTAGAGGATGCATGTCATCTGGAGAGTGTGTGGGGTGAGATTCCCCACAGGGATGTGGGGAAATGAAGGTGTGTAGAGGTAGGACATGAGTTTGTCATAAGTACAGTGACTTCCAAAATTGATTCAATGTTTTGCAATTTCTCATTGTTTGCTGATTAAATCAAGAACCAGAACAAATAAGACCAAAGTGTAAGTTGATGCCTAAAACTAGAACATCAGGGCTATACAGTTTGAAGATTATTATGTAATCTGGATCAGTATCTATGAAGATATAAACAGCTTAATCTAGGGTATCATTGAATCAATTTTGTAACTACCTGTCAAAAAACCAGAAACTAGGAATTCTAATACTTTGTATGACCTCCCTTGGCCTTAATTACTGCTTCAAGTCTTCTAGGCATACTTTCAATCGAGGTTTCAATCAAGTTCTGACGCACCTCTGGTGGAATTTCATTCCACACCTCTGCTACTCTTTCCCAAATCTGCCAAACTCCTTTAGGCATTGTTGAAGTTGAATACTCCCCCAGCCATCATTTGATATGTTGCCACAGATGTCCAATGGGGTTTATGTCTGGAGACTGTGGTGCCAAGTCCAAAACATTGATATCATTGTCCTCAAACTATTTGGTGGCCTTTTTGGAGGTGTGCTTGGGGTCATTATCATGTTGAAAAATGACATCCTTGGCAGAAAACCCTGATTCCTCCAGGCTGGGCAGTGGGTTGTCCTCCAAAATACTCACATACTGATCTGCATTCATCTTCCCCTCAACCTCTGCAGGTCTTCCAACTCCCTCCCAACCCATACAGCCCCATACCATGATGTTTCCACCTCCAAACTTCACTGTGCCCTGCACCTCATGATCAATCAGCCCCTGGCCAACCTGCTTCCAAACCCACTGCTTTCTATCTGACCCAATTCTGCTGATTTTGGTCTCATCTGACCAAATAATCCTCTTCCAGTCCTCTACAGCCCAGTTTTGGTACTTCAAAGCAAAGGCTAAGTGTTTCTTGTGATGTACTGCAGAGAGTAGTGGCTTTTTCCTCTTTGTTACAGCCTTCAATGAATGTCATTTAAGAATTTGGTGCACATTTTGTGAGGAGACAGGGTTGGGGATGATGGAATTGATGTGCCTTGTGGCCTGGACAGCATTGGCAACCTTTCCTGTGGTGATTTGTGTAATGATAGTGCATTCAGAGGTGGCAGAGAGCATGGAAGGACAACCAGAATGAGGTGACTGACAGTTGGGAAGGATGTTTAAGAGGACCCTGGCAACTGTAGGCTGGCTAACACCCAGAGAGGAAGCAATTTTATGAGTGGATTGACCATTGCTGGCTAGAGCAATGATGTTTTCCTTCTGAGCAGAGGAGGTAGCGTGCATGGGAGAATTGAGTGGGTTGGCAGTGCTTAAATCACTTCAGTTGAAGTGGTTGCTAAG
>QLPN01021903.1:0-12173 GCA_003314395.1 Albatrellus ellisii
TTTTGCACCGCGGCTTGCGAGCCTGACATGAGAGCGCTTTAGAGGTGGATGAAAGCGCGTAAGATGCTGGCTCACAGATAAGGCAGGAAGTTGTTGTACAGCGTCGAGGCGAGACCGATAACCCCTCCGGTGTAGACTCGTCTCAACAGTATCCTAGCAAAGAGAGTCGGCGCGGACTCACCCCATAGGGAGATCAGCAACGACGTCGACCATGCCATTTTCCTAGTCGCAAACAGCGAGCGCACATGGCGCGCATTCCACGTCGAACTCTCACTGAGCACCTTCCACTTTTCCGCCCCCTCCGTGTTTTCCGCACTCTTGCCTGCGTCTTGCAGATCCTTCACACACAGTGCCGTCTCCATGCCGTTGTAGCGTGCGATGGCGTGCACAACGGCCACGGCGTCCGCGTCGCGCCCGCGCCCGACGAGAAAGCGCGGGGACTCGTACAGGCGGAAGATAGCGATGCGCAGGATGGAGAGCAGGAGCATCAACCCGCCAACTGTAAACACGAGATAGCGCCAGCCCATGTTGTCTGCGCGCGTGCACGGCGTGGAAGGTGCGCAGGAGAAATTGCCAATGAGAGGCCATGCGATCTAAGGAGTAGCATGTACTTCAGTTCACTGAGACGAAACGCAAGGATAAAGTGTGGTTACCAATGACCCAAGTAGTTGTCCAAAGGCCCACCAGATGGACAACACCGTCAGCAGGTATTGATGAGATCCGGGTATAAAATCTGCATCAGTGTCAGACTGCATTGACACACAATGCAAAACTGGAGCAGACCTAAGAACACAACAGAGTCCACCGGTATATTTCCGCCTACTCCTACACCCGTTACGGCTACGAGGGACGCCAGACCCACGAAGTTTGGCGCGCCGCCCACGGCAATGCCGAATATGCTTGCCATGAACAAGGTGAGATTGAACGACCATCTGAAGCCGAAGCGAGCGCTCGTCAGGTGCGGTGGCATAATTGAGAAAGATGACGACTTACTTCCGGCCCCAGATGTCGCAGCCAAAGCTCCATAAGATGGTGCCCACCAGGAGCCCGATATTCGCTGCCAAAGAGAGGAATGGGCCACTGAAGTGAAACTCGTTGACTACGGGGGAGAGTATTAGGCCCGTCAATAGCTGTGGCGTTGGTTGTTAGTACGCCAGGTAGTTGAAGGGCGGTAGGGTTGCATGTTACCGGCCAGACGCTATCGCTATAAATGCACGGCGAGTGTCAGGACTTCACACATGGGGAAACACACAGGGAAGACACGTACGAGAACCACCCGAAGCCAGCTACTACAAACAAGCACCACTTTACACATATAAACAGCACGGTAAAATGATGAATGTCTTAGTAGGGGTTGAGCTTCACCTGGTATTTTCCCATCCCGATCTCCTGCAGCGCCTGATTCAGGACACGGGCCTTGGCCTGGTACACAGGGTCGACGGAGCCCTCGTCATAGAGGTCAGATTTGACGATGGATTTCTGTTTCTCGCCGTCATGCTCGACAGACACTGGCAACTCGGGAGCATCCATGGCCTCAAGTAAGATAGCAAGGTCGTCAACCTTGTCAGTTGGGAGAGGAGGGAGGTTCCAAGACAGAGACTTGTGTGGGGGCGCACAAATAGTGCGGAAGCATGCATGATGCACGCAGATTAATATTTGGTATCTTATCGCTGTTAGAGGTCAAGTAAAGCTGTAAAAGTAAACACTATCTCCAACGTTATTGCAAAACTTGGATGACTATCTTCTGCTGAGGTCAGCAAGAAAGGTTACTCCAACATCGCAGTACTAATCTCCTGATTCGTGCATTATAAGGTTCCGAGAAGCCTCTCAGCTTATAGAAGTGTGTCTGTTGGGTTACACAAGCACGCGCTGAGCGCGAGATAATGATGATTGTTCGTTTCCGTTTATTTTCTGCACTCTATTTTCTATTCTCTTGGTACCGACAAATGTGCCAATGATCTCTGCCACATCTCTGCACGGTGTCAAGGCAGTGCATGATGTTCTGGCAGGCCGCGCAGAGGGGTATGTCACCCATGCCAAAAGAATTCCTGCAGTACTTGTTTGGTGTGGGAGCAGGAAAGTGACGACAAAGACTCCGCGGGGTTGAGGCGGCGGTTGCGGCCATCAAGGCTGATGAAGACCTGCACGAATACGTACTGATAACGGAAATTAGTGACGCAGAAGCTCCCAAACCGAAGACACTCAATGAGGCACGCAAATGCATAGATTGGCTGCCATGGGAGCAGGCCACCAAGGCCCAGGGTACTGAGTGTCGACTACAATACGTATGCGCCCATTGCTGCGAAACTGCTGTCCGTTCAAAACTATCCTGGCCCTTGTGAATTGTCAGAAGATGGAGATGCGTGAGGTGGACATTAAGGGTGCGTACCTGAATGGTGGCCTGATCAATGACAAGGTCATCTACATGCGGCTGCACCTCGCTATGCACCCGAGGGCCTCTGAGCCTGTGATCGCGTTTTGCGTCTGAACGCACGCTGTATGAGCTGAAGCAGTCGAGAAGGTGCTAGTACCAGAGATTCACCTGGATCTTCGTCGACTCGATGAGCCTCATACGCTGTGGCATTGACCAGGCCATGTCCTTCAAGCGACACGGAGACAATCTGACCATCGTCATGGTGCCATAGATGACTGCATCATCATCACTGGGACAACGTTGGCGCTGATTATCGAGTTCAAGGCTGCTCTGCACATGCATATCGAGGTGACGGACCTGGATGAGTTACATTGGCCCCCGGGCATTGAGATCAAGAGGGACCACACAGTTGGAGGCGCAAACTGGTGCATTCACTTGCGCGCGAAGTTGCCGCAAACGATTCGGACTCACCTTTCATTTTAGGCAACTCGGCAGTCGCCGACGCGCGACTTCGTACTAAAACAGAAAACATAGTATTTATGTTTGTTTCCGTCTCATTCTCTCCCAGAACATATACTGTTACAACCTATAAGCCACAGGCAAGTACTGTACGCTTTCCATTTTCCCCCTCAGTCTCCGTGTTGCATTTTTGAGGCTGAGGTGAAATCCAAGCGGATAAATGCCTCCTGAGTCCTGACAATCGCTCTTGGTTGCCCATAAAGGGAAGACGTTAGAATTTGATGCCTGCCAGTAGATGTCCAACATATCCAGGTAATATTACAATGCTAAAGTTCTGAGCTTTCTTCTTAATCCTAGCACTCAGACGCGTCTAAGGAACCAGTGCCACAAGAAAGATGTCAGAGACGGGAGAGATCGGTCCATGGGCATGATTGCCGACGAAGCGCAGGCACAGTTGTGTTGACGATCGACAGTCATATTCACAAATGACCTCACATATTTCCTAGCGACGGTGAATGAGGTGACTGTGGTGAAGGACAACATTGACTAGATAAGATGAACAACCGAGGACGCGTTCTGGTGGAGTATCCGTGCGATTTGAAAGCGCATAGGAGAGTAGAACCGCAAAACGTTACACTGTTAATGTCGACGTCGTCGTAAGTAATAAGCCTGAAAAGGCAGATCTGATCTACAGAACGCGCGTCAGAAGTCAATATATTCTGCGGGGTCAAGTCGATGCGTGTTTGTATTTATTTGGTGGACTATTGTACGGCTTTGAACATCAACTGGGAAGACAACACGAGGCGCCGTCCCCCTCCCATTCGCCGCGACAACTGCTTCTCACCATTCCAATCTGTCTCGGTACGCATATACTTTGTCTGACACGCCCTCGACGACTGCCTTTGTCGTCTGCTCATTGCTTTACCGGTGACCCTAGAGTCCAGACGCTATGCTCTCGTTTTTGACCAAACTCTTCGGACGTAAGAAGGCCGAGGATAAGGAGGCTTATCCGTCAAATCCCCGCCTCTCTGGCACTCTCCTCGAGGGCAAGTTCGAAGCTGTCTCGCCGAATGTGTCCCCATCTGCGATGCATTTCGCTGAGGCCGCTCAGCAGGCTCAGGCGCGAGGAAGAGAGAAGGAGGAACACTCTAGTTTCTCGCGTTTTAGGCCCAAGCTACGCTCCGTGTCACCGTCTGTTGATAGTCAAAAGCAGGTATCCGAAGTACCCCATCTCTGTCTCAATCTCCCCGTCCCAAAGGAAGAACGAAGCCGCGCATTGGGCGTCGTGTTCGAGGCGGATCCCGACGCATTCACTATGCTGGATGAGGCGGTTATCGGAGGAAAGAGGCTCACGCCTTTGGAGACTCTTGCCCTCGTGCGCGCGTGCTCGCGTATCATCATCGAGCGTGGTATGTAGACCATACAATTCGTTTGTGTAATCCTGATTTCCTCTCACAGGTCTCGAAACGCTTGGTCTGATGCGTCCTCACTGGTATTCTGCCTCTCCCAACGTCCAGCGCAAACTTGTTTCGCGCTACCTACTTTCCTTGGCTCCCAACAGTACAATAACCACACTCTCTCCTAGTTTCGCGGCTTCCGTGTCCGCATTTGAATCCGAGCTTAATTACACCCGTTCACCTTATGACATCGCTGCAGTCCTCCGGTGGGGACTGCGCCATCTCAAGCTCGACGCTGACGCGTTTAGCAAGAGCTCTGCAGAGTGGGAGTGGTACACCGCTTTCGCTGAAGCAGAACGAGCCTCTGACTATTCGCCCCAGGCGTTCACCCAAAAGCTCGTGCCTAATCTACCAGCAGCTCACAGCGAGCTTCTCTTTGCAACACTCGACATAATTTCTTCTCTTGCTGCACATAGCGAGTCAATCGGCTCGTCGGGCAGCAAGATCGCCAAGCTGCTTGGACTGTGGTTGCTTACTGCACATAGACACACAGAAGGCGATGACTGGTATGCCTTTTACGACCGATGGGAAAGAGCTGGCCGCATCATGGAACATCTTTTTTTGGCTAGGATAAGGTATTTATTCTGGCTCGACATTGTGGTTGCTGCTCTGTTACTAAACGCATACACAGAGACGAGGCTGTCAACCACAGGATGCCAATGCGACTCACTGAACTAGTTGAGAAATACCCCTATAGCAATCGTGCAAGCACTTCTGATAACGGCCTTCTGCCGCGACCTCACTTCTCCACTCGGAGGTACGACGCGTTATTTGTCCGTCTGAGAACCGAGTATACTAGTGCATCGAAGCCCAAATCACATCCTTTGCGTCTCATAGCCGAGGCTCTCAGGTCGGCTTCAGATGCAGAAGGCGATCAAGTTGCTGTTTGGAGCGCAATACGAAAGGCCGCGCACGAACACATGGATGGAACAAATCAAGATACAACGGAGCAATCATACCCTGTTTTCTCTAACGTTTTCTCGGATGACACTATTAGTCTCTTATCATTGATACCAGCCGAAGCACCTGAGAAGGATGTCAACCCCACATTTGCGCTACAGTACTCTAACTCACCCGTTCGTCCTTCTTTCTCACCCTCAAGTCCTCCGCAGAACCCCTTGCAAAAGGACGGCAGCGGAAATGGCACAGCTTCGTCTTCAGGCCATGGCGGTGCGGCACCCAGTATGACTGTGACTGGAACTGCGCCAACGACCGCACCGCCAGAGACGCCTACGGACTGGGCACAGTTCACAAGCCTTGGCTTCACTGAGGTGACCACTCCACGCAACCTCGCGTCGACATTGTGGGACAACGACGTTGAAGTGACGATGCCTTCTCTGCCGGGGGATGCCTCACGAAAGTTGGCCAAGAAACGACATTTGTCTTCTGACCGCAGCCACCGTTCGTCCGTCGACTCTCCAGCAGATTCGATCCCCATGTCCCCGGCCCTGCCCCCGGCGCCACCAATCTCTAAGGTTATAATCGCTGCACGCATCAAGCTGGACGAGGCCTTTATCGACTCCTGGAGCGACACACTTCTGGACCCAATCTCTGCCAGCTGGCCGAAGTTCGTCATATGCCAGCTGAAACCCTTGTCTGGGTTGAAAGGTCCTTCCGATGCGGTCCCCGTTTCGTGGCTTGTCATTGAGCAGACATTGGTGCGCCACGCACCACCTGCATTGGAACCTGCGCCCATACCGCGCCGCAGAGCATCCCCGCGACCTTCCCTCCGAAACGAGGCCTCGCGCATCAGCACGACGTTTTCGGCGACACGGAAGCGCTTTAGCTTCTTCTCTCAGAGTTTAAACTCGCTCGGCGCAGAGGACAAAGCCCCTGGCAGGAAAAAAGCAAGCAAGCTGCCGAATGTTGGGGAGTTGGGTGAGATCGTACGGGAGGAGGACAAGTCTGCTGCTGCAGAAACTGTGGAGGGCTCAGCAGCGGAGGGTGCTGAGGGTGCTAAAGGTCTCGGTATCGCGGGCGTTTCCGCAGCGGCTGGCGCTGCATTCGCAGTTGGTGCAGGGGCGGCTGAGCAGCCCAAAGTAGAAGCCTCCGCCCTCCAGACGAGGAACAATATTCCGCCAGAGTACACACCTCCCAAAGAAGACGTGATGCCTGGACGTCGATCCGTTTCCTACGTGCCCGCCGACTCGAATAGCGATGTGCTCCCGCCTGTGCCAGGAAGCGTCGCAGCGGATGAGACACTGAGACCCCATATCGTACGGCAGACGAGCGAGCCCATCGCGCTTGCCGAGGCCGCCGTTGTCGAGCCTGTGTCAGTCGGGAATGGTGTCGCAACGGCAGGCAAGTCGAAAGCTACCAATGGTGCACCAGTAGCGAACAATGTGAACGGACATGCGGCCGAACCTGTGCAGGATGAGGCCACACCAATTGTTCCCGTTGTCAAGGCCGACGTAGTTCCGCCCACTGCGGCTGAGCCCGTAGTTTCTGAACCTGCAGCGGGCGCTATTTCTTCTCCCGAGGCGCATGTCAGCGACGTCAAGTTTACTCCAGCATCCACTGATATCCCAGTACCTGAATTCAAGCTTGATATCGAAGAGCCAGAGCCATCTCCTGACGTCGAGGAGCCAGAACCATCTCCTGATGTCGAAGCAGCTATTTTCCCTGCCTCTGACGCTCCTCCTGTCGAGAATGGGTCAGCAGAAGTGCCCGTGGTGCAGCCAATCACTGAGCCAATCATGGAGGTCGCAGCTGTGGAAGAGCAGGCGGCCTGCGCATCAGGGGACACAACACCACCCGCCGTTGTCGAGCCGTCCGTCGAGGAGCCTTCGACGGGGGGGCCTGCCTCTGCGGAACCTGCTACCGAGGATCCTGTTGCAGATGCGCCTATTGCAGAGGTGCCTGTTATGATTGAACCTGTGGCAGAAGACGCCTTCGTTGAGGGGGCTGTCGGTGGACAAGATGCTAACGAGTCAACGTCAACTCTTGTCGATATTCTTATCGTCGAGGAGCCTGTTACTCCTCCTCAACCTGCAACTCCGGAACTTGTTGACGAGCCTGTACTCCCGGTGGCGGAGCAAACACTGGAAACTAGTAACCAGACTGTTCCAGTCGCGGAAGGTTTCACGACACCAGCGGTTGGCGAGCCTGTTACCGCTGCAGAAGAGTCTGCCCAAGCTCCTTCGATTGAGGAGACTCTGGTGGCCAGTGCGTCTGCGCCTGTGGAGCCTATGGAAGGTATTGCCGCCACATACGTCACTTTCGCAATTCGCTAACTGGTACTTTTCATGCTAGGTGCTACCATACCAGTTGAGGAGTCAGAAGCATAACGAAATGACTTGCTTCCTGGTATCTTTTCCCTTTTCTTTCTTTCTATTTCGTGGATAGCATATTGAAACTGATTGGCTGCAGAGTATACCACGCTCGTCATACCCCTCGCTTTGCTAGTATCTCTTTACCCTTCCCTTGTTTTTCCGTCTTACCTCTAAGATATGTTCTGCGATATGACTCTACTTGATCCCATTCATTTCGACCTCGGCTTTACTCACTTTCTAAACGCATCGTACCATTCGACTCGTTGTTTTACCACATATCGAGTGGCCGATGTTTGTACGAATTTACTTGGAACACCCTCATCCATCCATAGGTCTGCTTATAATTGCACCTCATGCATACATTTGTTATCCAGCGAACAGCGCTGTTGTTAGTGCAGCATACCCTGTGCTCACTAAAATATCTGAACTCAGTTAGGATCATTTGGGTCTCTGGGTCTCTTGCAAGTCTGGCACCGCACAATCTGAAAGACGGCCATCGGAACAACCCCAGCTTGCCCGATGCTTGTAGGAACGGAAAGAGCTATACCATGGCCCTGGTCTGTCCCTTGGCTCAATTTTGGGCTACTGAATAGCCGATTTCAGGTCTGCATCTGGCTGGCGACTGCATGGTGCGAATAGGTTCTTCACAATCCCTTGTCTCCGAGTCAGCCTCCCCTTATCTGGATGCTACGGTGTGAATGACGCCTCGAATACAGCGCTGACCCTGCCAAACTCCACTCCCCCAATGAAATAAAGCGCGGATGGGGTGACATCCATGAATGTACGCCCTAGACCTTGACAGGCTGTCCACAAGCTCCAACATGTACGGTAGAAAAACCCTCGCTCTAGACACTGTCCTTGCGACATGACGACATGTACTAAGTTAACTAGTCAATGGCCGTTCCCTGCCAAACAACTGGCCGAACTGTCCCGAGGTTTTAAGCTAGTAGGTATGAAGGCAGCCCAGCTCGAAACAGATAAAACTACCGAATTGCTGCCCCGAGTCCCACGCTGACTTTCCCATGGACAGTGTACCCTGACATTTCCTTGGGGCGGCCCTGGCATGGAGGAAAAACCCGTGCGCAAATCACTCGTTCACAAAGCAGGCTATAAGCTCATCGTTTGTGCTTCTTATGCTCCACCAGAAACGAAACAAACAAAAAAAAGACTCCTGTTCGTTCGACGCTCAAGACGAATGGTCATACAGCGACGGATATGACGAGCCGACTGTCAGATCCAAAACTCCCGAACACCAAACCTCCCGAAGAGCAAGAGAGAGAGAGAGAGAGAGAGAGAGAGAGAGAGACTACAACGAGATCTGAGTAAGGAAATGTGTCACCCTTAAGGCTACTAGACAGGTTGGCGTGCCGGTTGGCGTAGCTGACCTCAGCAAAAGGCAAACCACCCTGCCTTAACGTTGACGCTACAAAAATGATGATCTCGAAATGCACGAGGGTCGGTTCCCCCCCCCTCTTCCCTTTAATTTCCGCATGCATTGCGAGAGTCTGAATCCACGCGACAGGGTGAAGGGGCGCTAAGGTCACCACCTGCAGGAGCGTCGCGATTAAAGTCCAGCCATGCCACCCGCGGGGATGCTATGGCGGTGTGCGGGGACAAACAAGCCGACCACATGGGCCCGTAAGACTCATAACTCAGGACTCAGGGCCCGGGGACCAGCAGCCTAAGCCTTTCGGATGTATGCGTGTTCCAAGGCCGCTGAAGATACGACACTGTCCTTCCGTTTTCTCGACATCTGGAACCGGCGGAGGTGTTGGTGATATTGCAGCCAGGATGACGTACGAGTGTTGATAGTATGTGGATGGCGGAGAAGAGATGTACCCCCTCAATGCTGCTGCCAGTGGACTGAACAAGACGGGATGGCCGCGTCACGGAGGTTATGCGTCCTGGGAGAAGGCTGTTTCATAGCACTCGCAAGAGGGAATTTGATGTGGTAAAGAACCCTCTACCTCGAGTCCTCATATATCCCATCGAACCAGACACACGTCGATTATGGTACATCCAAGAAAGACAATCCAAAAGGCCACGTATATTCTATCAACACACCTGCATTTGTCATACATTCAAGATCGAACAGAGTCACCCGCTCTTACGACGGATCCTTCGCGGCACTGGACGTCCAATCAGCCAGCCATTCCTTCATATAGAGGAGGCCAGCTTTTTGGACCACCGCGATGGTGGGGTCGAGCATTCCGGAAACCGCAATCAGATCTGAGCAGTGATACCCATCGCCTTCAGCCACAGACAGGGGTGGCTGGCTGGGGATGATGGCATTGTCGGCGGAGACGGTTGCGTCACGCCAAGGGTCACCTAGCAGAAGATCATTACATATAAGCCCCGAGATACAATTACTACATCAAGTTCGAGCAAAACTTACGTTGACCGTTTGCGAAGAAGAGCCTTTGAGGATGCATATTCCAACCTCCGTAGGCCGTGTTCGTCTTGGCGACATTGGGAACGGGTGGCGAGCTGAATGCTTCTGGGAACATCATTTTGCATTGCCTCTGAAAACGACGTCAGGCCGTGGAGGGGAGCCATCGTCAAGACGAACCTCGTCACCACTGGGCTGAACGAGACGGGATACGAGCGAGGCGTGACCTTCGGGTGCTGCATCCTGGAAGAAGCCCATTTCGTTGCAACTTCAAGGATTATTGACGGTCAGGTATCTCATAGAGTCCGGAAAGTGAAGCCGACATACACAATCCAATACCAAGATCGATTCGTGTCATTGACAGACGTGTCGGTCCACTCCGATTGAGTAGCATCGTAAGTACCAAGGCAGCTCCTGATAAAATTCGAATGTTCGGTGTCCTCCCGCAGTGGGAATCCGAATAGGTACGGTTCTCACTCACTTGACATCTAATTCGCCACAGACTAAGACATCGACATTGTATCAGCATGCCTAGGAACTCATTCGAGGAAGCCACTTACTACGAGACAGATAGCGGTTTTTGAAGAAAGATCCCCATGCGGAAAGAGCATATTCAAGTCCCCACCCACTCGCGGGCGCAACCTGACCGTCCCGAACCTCAAGGGCATCGCAGAAGTCAAAGAATAATCCCCCGTTTGTGTACGGCTGAAGATTTTGCCAATCCCAGAGATTGTTTCTGACTAAATATCAGTTGATTAGCGCTTTGTTACGGACCGAGGGACAGACGCACTCTACTCACGAGCGCCAGTGACATCGTCGGGATGCTGAAGGTCCTCCAGTCCGAATTCCGCCTTTAGCTCCGCAATTTGTGAGTCGTTTCCGCTGTTGAAAACATCATCAAAGTGCGCAACGACCGCCCGGACGTCTGCAGAGCAATTCTGGGGCATAAACTGCCGAATCGGCTCAAAGTACGTCCAAAAATCACTTTTTAAAGGGCCGTTTGAGCACCGAAGACAGCTATGAAAAGGCCTAAGAACCTACGTGATGCTCTGGACGACTGCGGAAGACGCATATGCAGCCCAGAATGTACCGGGTTTACTTCACTTGGTTCTCAGCAAATGCACGCGACTATCTCGATTGAAATGACTCACTTTATCTTAGTGAAGGCAGTCAGAGCCCCTAGCGCAAGAAGACACGCTTTGAACACCCTGTGACTCATCTCACAAGAAGAGCACTAACCAGAGTAGCTACCACCAATCAAAATCCATGGCGCTTTATCTGGTGATACCTGATCACCACCGGGCATTGCAAGCTTGACGTTTTTGGCAAAGTAATCAAGGTCGTCGATAGCCTGTTGGATAGTGTGGTACTTCAAGCTTGAAACAGTCAGGTCCTGGTACGGGTTCGAGAAGCCATAGAATCGGTGTTCCAGAACAACTGTTGCCCCGCCTTGCCGCTGTGCAATCATTCCGTTTATAGATATGTTCGTCAGGTAAGTCCTCGCCGCATCTGTGTATATCAATGAACCCGAGTGCATCACACAGCGAAGACAAAGAATTCGCTCACGCTCGTTTCCGGCCGCATTAGTTTCACCCGGGGTAAACAAGATTATAGGCCCACCTGTTCAAATATTACGATGGACTTTGCAGATCAAGCACGTCGCACAAAAAATATGATTACCAGGCTTGTAGAACTCCCATGTGTGCCAGTACCGTTGCCGGAATGTGCCGGGACCCGGGTCGGTGTGGTCTATCAGCTGATCAAAGTAATAAATCGTCGACAAAGGAGGGAGGGATTTGCCAGTCAAGACGTGGGTGACTGCGGGTATGTCGGCATTTTGGATAATCGGTACGACGGGCTTGGGCGGCATGTTGGCATGCAAGCGTCCGTCAGGCAGCGTGGCGGCGACGGAGGCAGCAAGAATGAGTACAGAAAATGTGGAAAACATCATTCTGACCGAGAAATGACGAAGGCCAGGAGCGGTGGGGGGTATGGATGGGGAAGCTCATCAGTAAAAACAAACGTACTCCGGAGCCCTCCTGAACGCTCGGGAGCTTGGGAACCTACCCAATTCCCGAGCACTCCTAAGCACTCCCGAGCACTCCCGAGCACTCCTGAGCAGGCTATTTTAGTGTATGCGGTCGGCAATGGACCACAAGATCTCTGGATGTTTGCATAACTGGGCTTTGCTCCGCTGTCCTGATTAGGAAATAGGCCCTTGC